>VDFB02271358.1:578226479-578451280 GCA_007258455.2 Sequoia sempervirens
TAATTGGGTAGAACTCCTCCATTTGAAACTTTGGTTTTTTAGGTATGTGAAGTCTTTACACATTTTCTTTCATTCTATTATGTCTTGCTTTCATTTTTGTTATTTTTCATATTCCATATTGATCATTGTTTGTTTGTCATTATAACCTTAGGTTGTCAATGCACATTTTAAATTACACAATTCTATACACTTACCAATTACATTTTTAAACCACATCTCTCTGAGGAATTTTGTTATTTAACAATTGACTTACCTTGTGTATGCTTCCACATTTTGTATACAAATATATATGACATACATTTAGGAAGTAAAATAAAACATCATTTCTCAATCCTTTATTATGGATGTGCCTCTCTAAAAGAAACCATTGAGGTATGTTTTCAAGCAATTATACCAAGCAGCTCATTACCTTGTCTATGCTACCAAATTTTCCATACATGTGTAAAAATTGGAATATACTCCTCCCACATTGATAGATCTTAGAAACTATTTTGGTTTTCATCTCTATTTCTAAATTTATGTCATCACTAAACCTACCTCATCACTTTTAGTTGTGATATATTTTAAATGTTTCCTTGATTGGTCTATCTACAAGGGATTCTAACCCTTCTCTCCACTATTACAAGAATATTTATTCAAGGCTAAGTTAGCAACATGGGGAAAGGTTCATCCTATCTTGCAATCATCTGTGGGGGTGATCCCACAAAGCTGGTTTACAATTTCTGGGAGGAACTGATTTTTGCTGAAATCACATATTTTTAGAAATTATAATGATTTAAAAGCCCTTAAAAGAGTTCCATTTAAGCATTCCAATTGAATATGGTTTGGTCAAACTTCTGTGATCAAACCCCTTAGACTCAGAACCCACAGCTAGTTTTAAAGCACCTATAATGGGAGTCTCCTTTACACCTATCAAAATGTTGGTAAAAACCACTTTTGGATTTAACTTTTCAGGATCAAATGAATTTACTTAAAATTTATATTTTGTACGTATGTAGTCCTTATTATAAGCTTCCCAAAAAGTATAAATTTAAATAAATTTAATTTTATTATTATATTTATTTTTTATTTCTTGTGAATGTAGGATTTTCATCAAAAATCAAGCTCTTTGTTCTACACATGTGGAAAAGTAGTAGATTATCAAATTTTTTTAAAAAAATATGAGTTCACCAAATATTGAAGTCCTTGATCCAACACACACAAAAAAAATGAATTTTGATACATACAAAAAACGTTACGCGTTATACAGTTGTGCTATGTCTAAATTATAATTAGTTTGACTTCAAATCTTGATTAAAGAAAAAATATTCAATAAAAAACTATCTAACCAAGTGGAAGCACTAGATATCAAAGTTAAAAATATAATTTTGAAAGAATTAGAATTTTATCCTTCATGGAAAAAAAGTTATGCGTTATACGGTGAGCGTCACTTTTTAAAAATGTTGTTTTCTGAAAAAAAACTCTTTTTTGAGGGAGATAGAAAAAGAAGTGCAATCTGATTCCAAAAATTTTGAAAAAAATATATTTAGAATCTATAGACAAAATTTCATGAAACTCTATTTTTCATCACCTTCAAATTCCTCATGGTTTAGCCATTATAGGTGCCCGAAAGTGAAGATTTAGTTAAAAAAATTATTTCAGTGTCCAGTTTGGCCAAAAAATTGTAAACCACTATTGTGGGATCATAAAATGGAAGCATGGACAAAGAATTTGAATTGTGATGCAACCAAGGGAGGTCCTACAACACAACTCAACACAAAAAATCAACCAACAAAAACATTCACAAGTCACAATTCTCAAAACTCTTCACTTTTCACCAAATCAACACTCTTCCTTGTAACATTGCCAACTCATTCAATTAGGTATTTCCTCTCAATAAGGTTCTTTCAGACCAAGAATTGAACCATTTCAAGGACCCTTCAGGGTACGCAATCACATGCCAACAAACCGCTATTGGTTGTACTTTGTAACAACTTTCTCAAATCAGGCTTTCTACGCCAACTAGGCCTCAAATTAGGCCACTTTAACAAAGAAATTTATCTTGAAACTTGACCAAAACCTCCAAACACATGCGGGAAGCAATTTATATGTATTCAAACCAAATAATTCACAATTAGTTCTTATAAATTCATCCACCAAGATGCCAAAACCAAAAACCCTCTTTTTAAGCCAAATAACCTAGGGCTTATTGGAAAACACACTTCCCAACCTTATCAAAACATGTCACCACCTTAAATAGGTCTAAAATGGCCTGCAAAAACTCAATTCGACAAGAAACAACACTATCCTAACACAATACTCACTTTAGCATGTCAAAACCTCTCAAATTCACATGGAAAACACCAAATTTTACTCTAGGGCTTCATGCCCAACTCAACTCTTGACCTCCCCTATACTTACTCAACATTCCCACACCTTTTTAATGATGTTGCAGACCCATTCCTCAAGTTACAATGGCCACAGTGAGAGGAATGGGTCAATACACCATTTTAAATGACTTTCAAACCTTAAAACTATGTGTTTAGGATGGTTTCAAAAATTTAGCAATAAAATTCACAAAACTCAATGGAAACCCTTCAAAAAGGATTCAAAAGTAAGATGAAACAACCTACAAAGCAATCCACAACAAGCAGTGCAAAGTTGCAAAGTGGTGCAACTTTCATTCTACAACTCGTGTGACCAAATGGACTATTCCAATGCATCCGAATAGGTATGTTTATGCTAGGCATGGTCCTCTTTTGCACCCAAACATGTGGAATCGCTCTGAGCTACGTTCAACCAAATCGATCCCTTAAGAGTCCAAAGTGCAAAATGACTACAAACTTTAGCATGCTATTACTCGAATACCATGACACTTAGAAACTTCTCGTCTAATCTTATGAGATGCATTGGGCCCCTCTACAATAAACTCTCTCAGTTTTCGCTATCTCGGAAGCATTTCTCTATGGTGAAGAATTTTCACTTGGGGAAAAAATTGTCAAATGCAAGTAGTTGAAAGTTGCAAAGTGTTGCAACTTTTGTTCTGCAACTCGTGTGACCAAATTGGCTATTCCAACGCATCTAAATAGGTATGTTTTACGCTAAGAATGGTCCTCTTTCACACCCAAATGGTAGAATTATGCGAGAGCTATGTTCAAGCTGGATTGATCCCTTAAGAGTCCAAAGTGCAAAATGGCTGCAAATTTAGCATGTTGTTTACTCGGATCTTGTGATGTAGAAACTTCTCGTCTAATCTAATGGGATTATGTTAGGCCCCTCTATAATAACCTCTCTTAATTTTTTCCATCTTAGAGGCATTTTTCTATGGTGACAAATTTTCATTTGGGGGGAAAAAAACTATCAAATACAAGTAGTTGAAAATTGCAAAGTGGTGCAACTTTCGTTCTACAACTTGTGTGACCAAACAAACTATTCTAGCATGTCTGAATAGGTATGTTTACATTAGAAAATGTTCCTCTTTTACACCCAAACATGCAGAATCACTTTGAGCTACGTTCAACTGGATCGATCCCTTAAGAGTCCAAAGTGCAAAATGGCTACAAAATTCAGCATGTTGTTACTCGAATACCGTAATGCTTAGAAAATTCTCATCTAATCCTATGGGATTACGTTGGGACCCTCTACAATAACCTCTCTCAGTTTTTTCTATCTCAAAGAAATTTTCCCGTGGTGGCGAATTTTCACTTGAGGAAAAGGTTATCAAATGCAAGTAGTTGAAAGTTGCAAAGTGGTGCAAATTTTGTTTTGCAACTCATGTGACCAAATAGATTGTTCCAATGCATTTGAATAGGTATTTTTATGCTAGGCATGGTCCTCTTTCATACCCAAACACGCAGAATCACTCCGAGCTACGTTCAACCGGATTGATCCCTTAAGAATCTAAAGTATAAAATAGCTGCAAAGTTCAACATGTTGTTACTCAGATACCGTGACACTTAGAAAATTTTCATCTGATCATATGGGATTGTGTTGGGACCCTCTACAATAGCCTCTCTCAGTTTTTGTTATCTCAGAGTTGTTTTCCCGTGTTGACGAATTTCCACTTGATGGAAAAAGTGTCAAATGCAAGCAGTGCAAAGTTGCAAAGTGGTGTAACTTTCGTTCTACAACTCGTGTGACCAAACAAACAGTTCCAATGCATCCAAATAGGTATTTTTACACTAGGCATGGTCCTCTTTCACACCCAAACAAGCAGAATCGCTACAAACTACATTCAACCAGATCAATCCCTTAAGAGTCCAAAGTGCAAAATTGCTACAAACTTTAGCATGTTGTTACTCGGATACTGTGACACTTAGAAACTTCTCATCTAATCCTATAGGATTGCATTGGGCCCCTCTAAAATAACCTCTCGGTTTTCACTATCTCGAAAGAATTTTTTAGTGGTGGAAAATTCTCACTTGGGAAAAAAGTTGTCAAATGCAAGTAGTTGAAAGTTGCAAAGTGGTGCAACTTTCATTCTACAACTCGTGTGACCAAATGGATTGTTCAAATGCATCCAAATGGATATGTTTATGCTAGGAATGGTCTTCTTTTGCACCCAATCATGCAGAATCGCTCCGAGCTATGTTCAACCGACTTGATCCCTTAAGGGTCCAAAGGAAAAAGGGAAGCAAACTTTGATGAGCTATTACTTGGAAACCATGACGCTTAAAAACTCTCTTTCTGAGCCTACGGGATCGCGTTGGGCCCCTCTACAATAACCTTTCTCATTTTTTTTATTTCGAAGTCATTTTTCTATGGTGTCCAGTTTTTACTTGATGGAAAAAATGTCAAATGCAAGTAGTGTAAAGTTGCAAAGTGGTGCAACTTTTGTTTTGCAATTCATGTGACTAAAAAAATTGCTCCAACATGTCCTGATAGGTAGTTTTATGCTAGGCATGGTCCTCTTTTATACCCAAACACATGAAATTGCTCCGAGCTACATTCAACTAGCTTGATCCCTTATGATGGCATGCAAAACAATCGAAAAGAGAAACATACACAATGGTTGAGAAGTCTGATTTTTTCACACATAAAGCGTATGATCATTGGTGTAGAGTACATTATTCCTCCATTTGATGAAGAAGGTCTAGTTAAGTGGTTTTAGTCATCATAATGTCAAATAAGGCCATGATAGGACATTTTGTAATCTTTCTTTTAGTTTTGAGTTAGTGTGGGGTCATTTGAGTCAATTATGTAAGTACCATAGGGAGTAGGAATAAGAAAATAGCATTGGTAAAGGCATTGGAAGAGATTACTAACGATGCCCCTGTTGAAAATCCATAATTTAGGCCTTAAAAGCAAGGCTAGACGAGGTGAAAAGAAGAAATTACTTGAGAATAAGTTAGAATAGGTTGTAAATAAGGTGAGGTTGTGAATTTTGATGTGTTCAAAAGGTCTACAAGGATAGGGGAGGTCAAAAGTATGTTATGGCATGATGCCCTAGTTGGGAAAAGAGGGGTTTTGAATGAAAAAGAGAGGTTTGAGGGAGTAAAAGTGGGTAAAGTAAGGGGAAAACATAATTTGGTGGTCAATTAAGTTTTTGCATATAGAATAAAGAGTGTTAGAAGAAGTTTTGAGGTTGTATGAGGTCTAGATATGGGGTTTTCAATAAAACCTAGTGAAATTTGTGAAAAGTGAGGGTTTAGAGGATAGTGGGGTTAGAGGGCCAATCACACCCTAAAAATTGTGTATTTTGTGGATTTACAGACTAGTAAATGCTTCCCAATGGTGTTTTTCAATTGGAAGAGTTATTGAGAGGGTGTTGCTTTGTTAAATAGACCTATTTGGGGGTCTAGGACAATGTTGAAGCACTAGGTTGAGGGTTTTTCTTCAAAAGAGTCTCGTGGGATTTTGAGCCATGTGAAAGTATGTGTTAAAGTGTGCCTGAAAAGAATGAGGGTTGGAGAGATTGTTTAGAAAATTTGAAAGTTATGTCAAGAAAGGTAGGTCTACTGACCTACTAGAGAGACTAGGTGAAAAAATGAAAACAAGCCAAGATAGTGATTTGGAGGAAGAAAAGTGGTTGGAAGTTCTTTTTATGGTGAAAGTGGATTGAAGGCCTCCCTGTCATTGCATCAATCATCCTCAAGTATAGCAAGTCCAAGACATTTTTCAATTATCCTCCTTGCCCTTACAACAATATACAACCAATTATAAATGTGTACAATGGTGGAACTTCAAATTTTTTATTTTTTTTTCAATTAACAACTTTGGTTGTGAATCATTGTCATTTTCATTTGAAATTATTTTCTATGCTTGAAAATTGGAGTCTAAGAGAAACAAGTGATGCTCTCACGTACATTTATTATTTGGTGTGATAAATAAAGTTTCCACTGTTGAGTCCATTTCTTATTTGTATTATAAATTACAACTTGTTTTCTCTTGAGTCCATTTCCTATACAAGAAATAATATTTCAAAAAGTTGACATATAAATCTTTTGATGTGTTTATATGGTGATGGATCAAGAACATAACAATTCATTATGCACTATGAAGACTATGTTGTGAAATTTTTTACAGACTATTCAAGATAAATGTTTGTATGATAATGTGTCAAGAAGTTAACTACTTCATCTACTATGAATATTATTTTTTGCAAGTGTTGTGAAGATTATGTATCCTTTGCTTAATTGAGTTGTTCCAATCAAAGGATTAAATATATTGGAATCTTTTTATGAATCATTTCATGGAATACCAATTGAAAGTGTGTTTTTTTCTTTTAGATAAAGTTTTTTAGCATCAATCAATTAATATTCAAGACAAACCATCAAGGACAACAATGATCAATGCTAGGACTAACCAATTAATAAGTATACACGTGAATAAGTCAAGCATGTACATGTGAATAGGGGAAGCACAAGTACTCAAAAACACGCAAGACTTGAAGTATACACACAAATACATAGTATACACAAATTAATACAAAGTATATGCATGAATACAAGGTATACTCATGAAAACACGTAAGTCGCAAAGTATACATTTGAATACACATAAGTCAAAAAGTATACACGTAAGTTGTAAAGCATACACTTGAATACATGTAACTCATATCTATTGAACCATGGATTTATAATGAAAATATGGACACCATCGATAATATAGATTTGTATTAACCAAATATTCATGTAGGAATACATCAATATATGTCGATATAAGTATAAAATATAGGTACAAATAGCCATATAGGCTTACGAGAATGCCATATAGGCATACAATGTCAAATATATCCAATACAAAATATGTACAAAAATGCCATATAGGCATACAACAAAGGGCTCTGGAATCAAAAGTCATTGCTCTCTAGGCACTCAAAATAAACTCTTTCCCTTTGCTTGTCAATGGATGGTGATATGTCTATCACTCGTTTATGTTGTGGTCGAGGAGTGCTCCTGGTGCTCCTCCTAGGGTTTAGTTCTTGGTCAAGTCTTATCTGTTACAATATGAAGTAAAGACATTAATATATAGAAATTACATTATAAAAAATGATATATTTAACAACATAATCACTTATCACCATCTAATGATCACTCTCCACGAGGGAAATATTGAAATGCCCATGTTGAGGTATGTTGAGGCCCTATATAAACCATCCAAATAGAAATTAAAATACGAATCAATAATGGTTTGATTTTTCACTAATTACTATAACAAAAAATGTAAATTGAAATTTAGTAAAAGCATCATACCTCCCCTATCAAAGCCATCAAGGATTCTATAGAAGATGAAACACAGATCTCCATTTCCCTCATCACATTTGGAAGTGTTTCCACTTGCAACATCTGAAAATGTAACAACAAATTATTCAATCACAAAAGCTACAATAGCGATCCACGTCATGACTTATAATGTATGAGATAATGAACGAAAATTTTAGTACTTATTAAACTATATATTTCTTCTTATTATGCTTACTATTTTACCTATCCATATCTTGTTTGAAAGCACGTGTTTTAAGGCTTTTACCCATAGCAGCAAGTCAATGAACTATTCGATAAAATGCTTTCGTAGACATGTACGATAATTGTGGTGGCATAGAGAAGGAAGTGAACTATTTGAAAAAATGCCTCAAAGAAATGGGGTCTCGTAGTGATGGAATTCCATTACAAACAAACACACGTCATGGCATTCCATCACCATAAGACCACATTTCTTTCAGGAATTTTTTAAGACAATTCATTTCCTTCTATATGGTATTATTGCTTACTATTATGCTTTGATAGAAAATTTTCCAAGCATCCATAGTTTGTTGGAAAGCACCTATTTTAGGCTTTTAGCCATAGCAGCAAGGAAGTGAGTAGTTTGATAAAATGCTTTGGTACACATGTTTGGAAAATGTGGTATCATAGAAAAGGTGGTGAGCTATTTGAAGAAATGCCTCAAAGAAATGTGGTCTCATGGTGATGGAATGGCATTCCATCGCCATGAGACCACATTTCTTCGAGGCATTTTTTCAAACTACTAACTACCTTGACTATGCTATTGCTTACTATTATCTTTGATAGATTTTTTCCAAACATCCATAGTTTGTTGGAAAGCACATTTTTTAAGCTCTTAGCCATAATAGTGAGGAAATGAACTGTTTGATAAAAAAATTTGGTAGACATGTATGGAAAATGTGGTAGCATAGAAAAGGCGGTGAGTTGTTTGAAAAAGTGCCTCAAATAAATTGGGTCTCATGGTGATGGACATCACCATGAGACTGCATTTCTTTGAGGAATTTTTTCAAACAACTCATTGCCTTTTCTATGCTATTGCTTACTATTATTCTTTCGTATATTCCTTCCAAGCATCCATAGCATAGATAAGGTAGTGAACTATTTGAAAAGATGGCTCAGTAAAAAGTGGTCTCATGGAATGCCATGACAAGAAAATGCAATTGGAAGTTGCTCCTAATTATTACTTATTCTATGTGAAGTAATTGCATCACTGCTTATGTTGACTTTCTAAACAACTATATTGTAGTTGAAATTTTTTCATCTATAAAAATCTATTTATTAGTTATGGAATGTGAAGTAATGCTTTGAGTTTGAAAGATATGCAATGCAACGTAATCAACAATATGAATATAAACTACACAAATCTGTTAAGTAAAATTCATTAGTTAAACTCTTTATTTTATTACCTATGTGTAGGTTTGACTAAATCCACTGGCATTGAGAGGTGTTCCCACGAAACCTCCAATATTAGTCTATTCAACATTGAAAATAACATATTAAAATACCATTCATCAAACAATCCTACTAACATGCAATAGATTTATAATTGTTTACTAGTTACATACCTCAAAAATAGATGCAGTGGAGAAATAAGTAGGTGTAGGGTCGGTGTATCCAATATCAACACTGTGACCCTGCAATTTTATTAAAATCATAAAAATAAATTAGTTAATCTTGCATTTCAAAATCAAAATTTAATAAATTCAATTCAATGAACATGCTAACTTTTACCTGAGTATTAATGCCATACACCTCATGCAAAATTTCAATTGCCCTCTCCATCTCCATAGCTGTAGACAGATCCTGCGTCGTAGCCTCCTAAGTGTCGATGGGGTCATATGAACAAGTCACCCCGCAAGATTGACACAAATGGGTTTGAAAGACACCACTTGAAGACTCCCCTGGATGGCACTATAGAATAGGGCTGGAATGATGGATGACACTTTGGGTCAAAGAGTTGATCGCCTACAAAGTCTTTACGTTGGCACTCTCCTTCGTGACGAAAGGGATAACAACATGCTCATGAGGCGGCCCAGCGAAAGGTCATCTCCCTTGCCACGTAGGATCCTACTGTGCATTGGGTCTATCTTGAGCCAACCCCCCACCTCTCCCCTAGAAGTCCCTCATATCAAAATAATTTGGGATTTTGTTCAATATGAACTCACAGTATAGTTTCCTAAGGAAATATTGCGGGACTTCAGGGTATGTGCAAGATCATGATGGGCCAAAAAGTGGCGACATGATGGGTATGTGTAGGGTATGTGGCTGACAACTTTTTTTCACCCAAAAGTGATGAAACAAAAATGGTTTTTAAAAGAGATTCTCAACTTTCCACCAATATCAATTATTTTTTACTTTGAATTTAATAAATAATTCTTATTCATTTTCTATTTGAATTATGACTAAAGTCTTGATTGATAGGTTGATTAAAAAACATCTATAGCTTTCAAACGATATCACATTTTTTGAATCCAAAACATGCGTCACATTATATGCTTCACATACTATAGGAATAAAAATAAATTAAATTTCATGAAGTTTTGACCAAGTTAAGATGGTCAGACATACAATTTTTTATATTTTTAAAAGTTGCAATAAAAAATTCATAATTAATTATTTACTTTGAAAAAAATTACAAAGAAAATGCATCACATTAGGACATGAGTCCTCTACTTATATCTAAAATATTATAAAAAAATATTATCATTTTATTGTGGTTAGGGTGGTCAAACAAACACCCACTTCTTATTTTTTCCCTGAAATTTAAGTACTACTACATTGAAATTTCAAATTTTCACCAAATAGATTTAAAAAAATAAATAAACCTAGTAGTTTAGAAACTACATTCAATTTTCTACAGATTCTATTCTTACATATTTTTGAAATAATATAGATAACTTATTCAAATTTTTACGTCAATTTTACTAACTTTGATTTTTCTGAATTTTTCACCACTTAAGGGCTTGTTTTTTCCATGATGATCTTGCACATACCCTTCACAATTGTTGCACGGTGGGTAATCAAAAACCATGTACCACCTATCATAAAAAAAGTTCCTAATTTTTTGGTGGTGGCACCAATGAATAAGAAACCTCTTCACATTGAGGGAGAGATTTGCATTTGACCGTGGGCTAGTGAATAATGTGCATAAATCACCTTTTGTAATTTTTAAATCTTTTACATCTTTATATGATAATTTATCTGCGTAATAAGTCCTAGTCGCCTGCCTCCTATCTTGCAATCTAGTTATTTTTTTGCTAATTGAATCTACATTTTTTAACATATCTTTCAATGAAGTTTCCAAGGTAATTCTTTCCACGGTTGAACCGTTTGGATTACTCAACCTCCTGATTAAATCCTCAATTTGTTTTTCATTGTTCTCAATTTCAGTCATTAAATTTTGCTGAGTGCCAAGAGGGTATTGAGGGATTGGTGGAGGAGGTTGTTGTTGTGGTTGATTAACTTGAGGATTTTGTTCCTCTTGTTGTTGCCCTACTTGTTGAGGATTTTCAGGGTTTGCCGATTGATTTGCATCTCCTACAAATTCAAAAAAATAATATTAAATACAACCTAAAATTAACAAATTCAAAACAAAAAGCAAACAATTCTTACCTCTCAGACCTCCTTGTTGACGTAGCAACATCTTGGCGATGAAACAACAACCGTTGATGAAGAAATTCACAAAATAGCTCCTCCTAGAATGCAAGCACAAAATATTGGGGTTTTGGCCGTGGGCAACAAAAAAAACACAGTCACAAGTAAAAATGAATTGTTTTCTTCTTTTTGGTTTTAATAGGTCATAATGCAAGCACGTTATAACACACTCATGTTATAGCATGCTCGCGTTATGGGCTTGTTGTGGCCGAGCCTTAGGCTCGGCACACCAAGCCATAACGCGAACGGGTTATAATGTGAGCACGTTATAACGTGCTCGCGTTATGAGTTTTCAAAAAAAGATTCAAAAAGTGGCTACAAATTGGCTACCCATCTTCATGCACCCGCCCAAAATACACCAAAATAAAAGGAGACATGTTTGATGTTGATAAGATCCTATGAGTAGAGATATAAGGATAAGGGACATTTAATAGTGGACGGGTTTTTAAAATGAGAGGGTAAAAGATAATACATTCCTTTAAGATTTGAATGATAGTTCATAGGAGTTGTCAATAGTCTAATCATTTATAATTTTCTTAATCCTAAGAGACTAATTGAGGGATAGTAGAAATGAAAACCCATTTAACCATATTATGAAGGTAATCTACAAATAAGCATATGATAGTGAGAAAGAGTAGTATCAGATGACAATGATAGTTAAGGGTTTGCATGTTTGATAAAGGATAATTTCAAATTAAAAGATAAGCATATTAGGCCAAAAATCTTATCAAAACTAGTGTCAAGACTGTGAATCCCATTGTATGCATAGAAGGTTATCATGATAAAATCATTCATAAAGATATAGTGGTATAGTATCTTATAGAAGATGAATTGGTGTAATGGATTGTAGATGACAATCATGAAAATGAACAAGGGACAGTCATGCAATGGGATGAAAATGGAATACTATATAACAATTATAATATATGATAGATATTTGCAAAGGACGAAGCATCAAATATTGTTGTAGAAAGGTAACAGAGAAATATACTTTGATAGTGGCAAGTGAACAAAGCTAAAATTATAAAGGATGAGAGTAATATTTGTTGAGAAGACATGTATAATAGTCACCTTGAGAAAACAAATAAAATATTGTAGTAGGGCTATGGATGATAGAGAATAGGGGTTGGACGAATCCTTATTACTATAAAAGTTGTTAATTCCCTTACCAAATATGTCTATCCTATCATCAATGCCATTGTCCATGTCCAAGGCGAGCACAAAGAAGTTATCTATCAAATTTGAAAAAGTGGTCACCATTTTTTTGTTCAGATTTTGTTGTGATAAATATAACATGCATTATCCTTAGTTGTATTTATATGCATTATTTTGAGATTATGTTTCACTATTAAGGATAAAACAAGAAAGGGCATGGTCTTAGAATCTCTTGAGAGGATATCAAGACCTATCAAGAAAATTATCAAAGAATCTAAATAACAGAACATAGTTCTGGATGTAGGAGACATGAATAATAACAAAGATAATCAAATTATATTTGTTTGTGTCTGGTAAGAATATGGTTCATAGTGCAAAGGAACAACCTCCAAGTATTGATTATATAAGTTATCTTATAACATGTTATAGAAAGGGAAGGAAATAACATTGATACAAAAATTTTCAAAAGGATTGTTCATGATACAAAAGCTCATGAAAGTCTACCATGAAGATATACAAGGGAATAGTCCTAAGAAAGTTTAGAAGATAGTGAATTGAAGTGACAAAAAAAATTCATAATAAAAATAGTCCCAAGAAAGTGAATAGAGGTATAAAATAATTTCAAGAGACCCAAATCAAGACATGCCAAAGTCAAACATGAGCATGACAGAGAAACAAAGACAATGTAACACCCTCCCCAAGGCTATACTATAAATACAATACAAAATAACTAAATTTTAAAAGAATTAAATTAAATAGATATAAATTAAAGATAACTATTTATACTTAATACAAAACTCATGTAATGATAAAGGAAGAAATAACAACAGTGATGTAAGCTTGTCCACAACAACTATACAAAGGATTTGCTTACCTTAAGTTAGATATCTAATTTAAAATCCCAATAATTGAAAATAACAAAAGTAAAGGAATAAAATATTAACAAAGAGCATGCTTGAATAACATTAGAACTATGGACAATGAATTTGACATTAGCCGACTGAGTATACATTATATAAGCCATCAGAACTATGAGATTATTGTAAGAAAACAATACAAAGGTCGTGGTCTATGGTGGGAGAATGGAAATGTGTCGTCCAAAATAGAATATACTAAATGTGCCAAATAAAAGAAAGTTAAATGTTCAAATGAGTCCATTATAAAACGGGACATGTGCAACAAGATTATCAATGCAAGACTTGAAAAAAAACTCAAATAAAATGAAAGCACAGAGTTGCTGCTTTGTTTTCCAGCCAAAATGAAAATACCCAAATCAAAAAGCGGAAGCGCAAGGAGACATGCAAGCTTCTTTTCTATTCAATAAACTGGAAATGGAAATACATTAAATATTAAATAGAAACTACTGAAAACAAACTCTAAGCTATGAACTACAATTTGTTTGGAGCTTCATGAGCTACTCAACTAGATAGACAACTTCAAGAGCTACTAGGAGCTCATTGGCAAGAGCTATGCAGAGCTCTTCAGGAGCAATAACTACTCAATCAAAAACACACAGCTGCTACTGTTCAGGAGCTTCTGGGAGCTCACACAAAAAACATTCTCTTTCATACTATTGCTGCTCAGAGAAATTTTTTCCAAATATTCCAACTGACAGAATAATCTACCTTCAATTCTTTTTGTCTTCAAAAAATATTCCCTCTCAAATTTGAAATTACCTACCAGCATTAATTGGGAATTCAAAATGAGCTACCATATTTACTTCTGGAGCTGTCAGGAGCTGTAGGGATGAAGATCCCAAAATTTGTCGTTGAAATTGGGGGCTCTTGATGGGTAGGTGAACCAGGGGGATGACGTGAGAGTAAGAGGCTCAGGAACAATAAATTTCCAACACCCCCCCTTTGTCCCGAGCCGACGAAACAAGATCAAACCTGATCCAAATCAACAACACCCAAGCTACTCCTCAAGCGCTCGAAACTGTCCTTGCTCAAAGGCTTGGTGAATATGTCTGCTACCTGCTGCTCAGACCTACAAAATGTCATTTTAATTTCACCATTCTCAACCAATTCTTTGATAAAATGATACCTGATTTCAATGTGCTTTCTTCTTCCATGAAACACAGGATTTTTTCGTCAAGGCTATCAATGAAACATTGTCACAAAAAATTACTATTCCATCCTCTTGTTCTTCTCTCAAATTTGCCAAGATTCTTCTCAGCCAAATAGCTTGACATGCTGCTGCATTTGCTGCTATATACTCAACCTCTTTTGTAGATAGGGAAACTATGGGTTGTTTCTTGGAAGCCCATGAGATGACTCCCGAACCCAAGTGAAAAACATAGTCTGATGTGCTCTTCCTATCATCCAAACTTCCTGCCTAATCACTATTCGTGTAACCAACCAACCCAAACTCATTTGCTGATGTATGCAAAATACCATATCCTTTGGTTTCATTCACATACCTCAGGATTCTTTTACCCACTTGCCAATGGGTGTCCCTTGGAGTCTCCATAAATCTGGAAATAAGACTCACACTGTGCATTATATCAGGCCTAGTTGTTGTTAAATACATTAAACTTCCAACCAAACTTTTAAACGGTCGGATCCACATTGCTATTGCAATCTTCCTTGCTCAACTTTAGACCTATGGTTGTTGGTGTTGGGGTAAGCTTTGCTTTCAAGCATCCTAAATCTCTTCAAGATCTCATTTGCATATTTTTCTTGAGAGATAAATATACCATCATGCATTTGTTTTACTTCTATGCCTAGAAAATATCTCAAGAGACCTAAATCTGTCATTTCAAACTCACTTTTCATGGCCTCTTTAAAATCAACAATGGGGAAATCATCATCCCCAGTAAAAAATAGATCATCAACATACAAGACAACAATCAAAACCTTACCATCAACTAGCTACCTTGATGTAAAGAGTGGGCTCACCATCGCTTTTGCTAAAGCCATTTCTCATCAAATATGAGCCAATCCTGTTATACCGTGCCAGTGGAGCTTTCTTTAGCCCAAAAAAAGCTTTCTTCTTGACCTATACACCATGTGTTCTTGACCCAGAACTTCATATCTGAATGGCTAATCCACATATACCTCTTCTTTCAACACTCCATTTAGGAAGGTGAACTTCACATCCATTTGAAATACCTTCCATCTATGTTGGGCTACAATTGCTATGACTGCCCGCATAGTTTCCATCCTTGCAACGGGGGAAAATGTCTCATTATAATCTCTTCCAAACTATTGTTTGTACCCCTTGACCACCAATTGTGCTTTGTTCCACTCTATCCTTCCTTCGACATTGCACTTGGTCTTGTAGACCCATTTCACCCCAATAACTTTCTTGTTGGGAGAAAAATCAATTAACTCCCATGTGTTGTTCCTCTCTATTGCATCTATCTCCTCATCCATGGCCTCACACTATTTCTCCTCTTTCACAAAATCCTCAAAATAAATTGGATCACTATAAGAAAACAATACAAAATTGACACTCATCAAATTCTTCATCATACCTTTCATTCTAGTAGATCTCCCTTAGACTCTTGGTCTTCTTTGGCATTAGGGAGGCGAGAGTGGGGTCTGAACTTTTACTACTGCTGCTACTTTGCTAAACAGGTAGGTTTAGGAGCTGTCAGGAGTTCTCAGGAGCTTTCAGGAGCCAATCTTTTAGCTGTCTTTGGCTACTTTCCTTTCTTTCTGCTCACTTCAAGAGCTTTCAGGAGCTGTTGGGAGCTTTCAGGAGCCAATATTCTAGTTGTCTGTAACTATCTGCATGACTATCTTGCTAACTTTCTTCCTACTTCAGGGGCTGTTAGGAGCCATCGGGAGCTTTCAGAAGCTCTTTCGATGCTTTCAGGAGCATCTGTAGGATCTTCTTGCTAAAATTCATGTTCTATTTCTGCTTCTTCAGGAGCTATCAGAAACTACCACTCTATCCCATGACTTGTCCTCTAGGAACTCCATGTCCCTACTGATGATGATTTTCTTGGTGACCGGATTGTACAGCCTATAAGCTTTAGACTCTTCACTGTAGCCCGTGAAAATACACTTTTCACCCTTGTCATCTAATTTTTGCCTCTTTTCCTTAGGAATGTGAGCATATGCCACACAACCAAACACTCTCAAGTGCTCAACCATCCACTTGCATTTTGTCCATGCCTCTTGAGGGATTTTGTCACAGACTACCTTTGTTGGACTTCTATTTATCAGATAAACAACTATTGCTACAACCTCTCCCCAATATTCAATAGGGACTGGGAGTCCCTTTGCTTTCATCATGCTCCTTTCCATCTCCATGATGGTCCTATTCTTTCTCTCAGCCACTCCATTTTTCTGCGGAGTATAATTGCTTGTTAGCTCCTTCTTGATGCCATTCTGCTTGTAAAAAATTACAAACTGATTGGAGGTATACTCTCCTCCTCAATCTGACCTTAGGAACTTGATCATGTGTCCACTCTCCTTTTCATTCTGGGCCTTAAACAACAAAAACTTATCAAAAGCTTCAGATTTATGTTGCAAAAAATAGACCCATGTCTTACGGTTGTAATCATCAATGAAGGTCATAAAAAATATGCTTTTACCAATAGAAATGATTTGCATAGGGCCTACCAAATCCATGTGCACCAGCTCCAATGGTGCTCTTTCCCTTGTAGAGTTCTCCGATTGAAAGGGTTGCCTATGTTGCTTTCCCAAAATTCAAGCCTCACATGTAACATTAGGCTCTACTATTTTTGGCAAACCATCAATCATTTTGTTCTGGGACAAAAGACTCAAACTGGCATAGCCTAAATGTCCATACTTGAGATGCCATAGCTTGGAGGGGTCTTGAATAGTGCTCTTGAGGGCCACTTGTTGTACTGATGTACATTTTCCATTCATGAGAGGTGCAACAATAGACTGAGATGAAAAACATGTCTCAATCTTCAAGGGAAACATCCAGTTCTTTATCATTTGAACTACTGCAAACACTTTCGTCCTCTCATTCTTGTCATAAATAATGCATTGACCCTTATCCATCAACACTTTATATCCATTTTGGATCAGTTTTCCAACACTCATGAGGTTATGCTTTAACCTAGGAGCAAGAAATACATTATGTATCTCCTTCTTCTCACCTTGCTTGGTGTGGATCATAATAGATCATCTTCCCACAACTGGAACTAATCCATTGTTCCCCATTCTTATTTCAGACTTTACATTTTTATCAATGAAAGAAAACATACTTTCATTACCACTCATGTGGTTGCTACAACCACTGTCCAAATACCAGACTTCGAGGTTGCCTTCTTCACCAATGTTGCACATGATGAAGGTTGTGGATTGATTTCCTTCACCCACATTCGAATCAGCCACATTTGCATTTTGTTTTGACTGATCATGCTGATTTGTCTAGCATTCACTTGCATAATGACAAAATTTATGACAATAGTAGCATTCAACATTGCTCTTGTCATTCTTCTGATTTGAACTGTTGTTCTTTCCTCTTCGGGAGCTAGTCTGAGAGCTGCTCGCTCCCTCTTGATTGTTTGCTCGTGGCAAGCTATCTTGTCTAGCATTTCCTTGTCCGGAGTTACCACGAACTCTACCTCTTGAGCTTCTTCCACCATTGTTTCTTCTCCCCTTCCTCTTGCATTTTATTGAGCTTTAAAAGCTTTCTCTTGGGAAGAAGTAGCAGACCTATTTAGGCATTGCTCATGGGTTTGTAGAGAACCCATCAGCTCATCAACATACAACATTGTGAGAGCCTTTGCCTCTTCAATGGCAATCACCACTGCATTAAACTTCGTGGGTAAGCTCCTAAATATTTTCTCCACAATCCTCTAATCATCAATGACCTCAACATTCACTCTCAACTAGTTTATCAAACCTGAGAGTCTTGTGTGAAAAACTGAGATGGACTCATTGTCCTTCATTTCAAGAGTCTCAAACTCTCTTCGAAGCATATGAAGCTTCACTAATCTAACTTTTTTAGTCCCTTTATAGTTCATCTAGAGGATTTCCCAAGCTTCCTTTGCATAGTTAGTTGTTGCTATTTTAGGAAAAATGGCCTCTATCAAGGCTGCTTCTATCAAACTCAATGCCTTAGCATCTTTCCTCCTTAACTCCTTCAACTGGGTCTTCTAGTTATTTGTGAGCATAGCATATGCTGCTAGGTCAGTCACATCATTGAAACCACTGACCACAAACTCCCACAAATCATTGGCGACCATAATGGTCTTCATCTTCTTTTCCCAAACATCATAGTTCTATCCATTAAAGGATGGTGGTTGCTATCAGCTCTTTCCTTCATCTCCAACCATGTCTCTAACTAGAAAAAATTAATACCTAGAAAAAAATGCCCTACCTCACAAGGAAATGGGGCCTATGGATCTGATACCATGACAAAAAACTCAAATAAAATGAAAGCACAAAGTTGTTGCTCTATTTTCTAGCCAAATTGGAAATACCCAAATTAAAAAGTGGAAGCACAAGGAGACATGCAAGCTTCTTTTCTATTCAATAAACTAGAAATGGAAATACATTAAATATTAAACATAAATTACTGAAAACAAACTCTAAGCTATGAACTACAATTTGTTGGGAGCTTCATGAGCTACTCAACCAAACAGACAACTTCAGGAGCTACTAGGAGCTCACTGGCAGGAGCTATGTAGAGCTCTTTAGGAGCAATCACTACTCAATCAAAAAAACACAGCTGTTGTTGTTTAGGAGCTTCTGGGAGATCACACAAAAAAAAATCTTTTTCAGATTGCTATTGCTCAGAGAAACTTTTTCCAAATCTTCCAATTGATAGAATAATCTGCCTTCAATTCTTTTTTTCTTCAAAAAACATTCCCTCTCAAATTTGAAAGTACCTACCAACATTAATTGGGAATTCAAAATGAGCCACCATATTTACTTTTGGAGCTATCAAGAGCTGCAGGGATGAAGATCCAAAAAACTTCCATTGAAATTGGGGGCTCCTAACAGGTAGGTGAACCAGGGGGTTGACGTGAGAGCAGGAGGCTCAGGAACAATAAATTTCCAACAAGACTGTAGCAATAACACATGCAAGGTTATAAGAATTTAAACATTAAATATGTTTATAATTGAATACAAAACTTTAGCGCAAGATAATAAATATATTAATGCTTTATGACGAAGTAAATTATTTTATTCAAGGAACCAATACAGGTCTGGATCGTAAGAAAAAAAATGTTATAACTGAAGTTTTTGATATTAAAAGAAAGTAGTACTACAATTATTTCCAGAAAAGGTTCCATCCGACCATGAAACATTATGAGCCGAGAAATCACAGATTCCCTTAAACAAATAAATCTTCATGAAGACATTGTAAAACATAACCATATGATGAACAAATTTTCATGCATTGTGAATACATAAAACAATCATCGATCAATATTGCTATTGTGTGAAATCTTTCAATGAGAAATCTAAATCATATATTTCAAAAAACTTGAATCATTAATTCAACCAAAATTTTGGCGATTGTTTGTAAACTATCTGATAAATCAACATAGTAATAGTGTTATTAAACTTTATAGTTGAATTCATCAATTCACAATACTCTATTGATAAAAATTACAACATAATAATGGTACAAGAAACTTTATAAATTACAACAAAATGGAAATAACAATTTACTTGATTTTAAAATTTTTAAACATTGATACTCCTTTTCTTACAACCAAAGTCTTTTTCCAAATTGTAGCTTTGAATAATTCAACAATCAAATTGGAACAACAATATAAAAGAATTTTCATATATCCAATATTCAACAAATCCAAATTGCTTTCTAAACCTGGAACATAGAATAGAGCAGCCCAGTCCTATTCTCCTCCCAACTGTAGGATTGATAAGTCCACTCCTGAGTGAGAAAAAATCCAAATGCCTAGTATAGATGAAAATTAGAAAAATAAAACATAAACACAGACTCACACACAAAGAATTTGATCACAAAATTCTTGAAAAAAGGGGGAGAAGGGGGATTCCCTTCCCTCTTGAGGCACAACAACAAATTTTCCTTCATACACATTCAACTCTATTCTACAACATCCATCCCACCTCCATTCATCCAATAAACTAATCCACCATTCACAACTCTCAATTATCATACACAACTCCACTAAATTCATATTTGATCAAGATCCCCAAGAGAGGCTTCCATGCCCTTCTCAACTCCAAACGAAGGAGGCTCTCATCCCTCAAGCGAGATCTGCTCCTTATACACACCCAAAATCCCCATTAATCAAACATGATTATCCACAAGACATATACAAACACAATTCTTACAACACTACAATAAAATCTATCAAGAAATTAATAACTACATCAAGATTTTCAAAACAAAATACAAAGCATACCTTGGCTGTCCAAGTTAGGATCAACCCAAAAACTAGATCAAAGTATTTGATTTTTCCTCCAATTTCTTCCAACCATTCCCCAAGTAGCAATTCCCTCAATTGAATTTAGATAGAAGATAATTTCACCCCAAGAGAAGAAAGTAGTAAAAAGATTCAATAAAGACATCCAAACTGCCCATCCCCTTCACCATACTAATTCTCTCTTTAAAATAGAATTCCTCCCAACTCTTCAACTTCCCTCAAAGTACAATCCAAATGAAAATATCATTCAAATAAAAACATATTTCTCTCCATAAATGAACTAACATAAAAAATCAAATTACTCTCAAACATTAAACCCTTTTAACAAAATTAAAAACCAATAATAAACATTTAGCATTTGGACTTTGTCTCCAATTCTTAAGGAATCTAGACCCCACCTGCAACATCTCATTAGAAGCATTAGTACATTTTGAAAATTATAGTCAAAACAAATGTTAAATATAAATACATAATTATAAAATCTATCATAATAATTAAAAATATTTATTTTTGTGGAAATTAAACATTTAGCCAAAATACTTTATGATCAATTTATTTTATTAAATGTACATGTATCACATTTATAAGCAAATAAATATCTAAACATGGATATAAAACATTTATGTCCATAGTCCAAAATGATAATATCTATAAATCAAAATATCAACATCAACCATGTCCAAAACATCAACTATATAAAAATATAAAATCAAACCAAAGTCTCTAGAAAAATGTTATCTATGTCAAAACAAGGCATGCCAACAAACATGAATGATAAAGAAACAAAGACAAGGAGAAATTTCCATGTCAAAAGAGCAAGATAACAATGATTTATGTTGGTGAGAATACAAAGGTAAAGAAGCCCTCTTACATGAAACATGTGCCATTTTCTTTCCCTTTCCCTAGGAAGCTTATAACCATTTCAAACTCTTCCCACATACCCTATAAGCATGAATATGGAAGTTGTAGTAGTTTAACAAAATTAATAGCCAGTTGTTGGATATTGGAGAGTATCTAGGGAAGTTTGGTGAGATGTGCAAAAAATTGAGAGAATATAGGGTATTTTTACCTAGTTTGGGACATGTACAAGCATCTAAGAGTTGTTCAAGGATCTTTTGATAGATGGACAAGTTAAAAATAAATAAAAAATTCTTCATTCAACCACTTGCAATCAACATTTCAAGGGCTAAAAAATAGGAATAAGTCGGCTAGGCACCCAAGAAGTTTGACTCAACCAACTCAAGCAAACACATGTCATTCATTTGCAAAAACCATGTTACTAATGTTTAGCAAGTTGTTGGAAAGCATAAAGGGGGGCCTCGAGATAGATTTATGTCAATTTTGGATTTTATTGTCTACTTATTGTAACTTTTGAAGGTGCTTTCTAGCATGAAAAACATTGTAACTCAAAGAAACTCAATTCTCAGGCTTGTATAGTAGTTTGTAATCACCTTCTTGTCAATAAAGTAAGTAATTTTCCTTCTCTAATCTATATTTTTGTGTGCAAACATGAATTATTTATTTATTTTATGTGATTTATAAGAAAAATCCCTTATGTATGTCTTATTTCCTTCAACACCTTCATGTAGATATATACATGCTTTATTCAAGTTATATGTTATGTCACTAGTTTGAACAACTTCTAATTGTGAAAACACCTAAATTTTTTGTTTTAGGGCTAAGAAAACTTTGACTTTTCTATGAAACACTAATGTATAAGCATGTCAAAATCTGATTTGTGCATGAAATAACGTGTTCATTTGAACAAATTATTTGTGTTAACTAGTAGTATATGTTCTAAAAACAGTTTGGTGCATCATCATATTAATGTTTAGATTCTATTTCATGTCACTTCCTATCTCTTTTCTCAACAAGAAATAATAAAATAGGTTAAATTAGGTTAAGTACCAATGGAACCAACCCTCTCTAGAGGTTGACCTCTAACTATCAGAGCCCACACTTTGAGAGGTCTTCCCATGTTTTACTAGATAGCCAAGTCAAGTACTTGGCAAGGGTGCAAATCCATTTGAAAACAATAGGTTTTACACATTTTTTGAGAAATTTGAAAGTGAGATTTTACAAGGGGATTTCTAATACAAAATATACTTCACATTTGAGTCCAAAAGGTTTGATATATAAAAAATCATATATAATATGACATATTTTGGTGAAGAAAAATATTTTAATTTTTTTAATTTTTTGGACTCTTTCTTTAATAATCTATACATTTATATGGATTTGTAATTTTTAGAATATAATTTAATTGTTGTAAACTTTAATCTATATTAAAAATTAATTTTATTTCACTTGGTTAAATATTTCATTAAAAAAAGCTTAACTAGCTAGGTAAGGCCCTTACCCTCTTTTTAAAACAACATAGTGGTTTCAAAATAGCATAACTTTTCTTTTTGTATCAATTTGTTAACTCTTTTCAGGAGTTCAAAAGGTGATTTAGAGAAATTTTATATACATAAGGTAGTTTTTTTGAATAGATTCTACCCAAATATTTAAGTGTGATTGTTCAAAGTTAGTATTTGCTTGTAATCTTTAAATGCTTATAACTTTTACAAATGATAAGAATTTTTATTTTTTTTTAATTACATAGAAAATCATGAAGAATGTTGTGATGATTTTTATTTTTTATGCTAACATTTTTTTATAATTTTTTAGATATTTTAATTTTATCTATAATGTGTTTTCCTTGTAGAAAATCATTTCTCCGAGACTTTGATATTTGAAAACTACCTTAAAAATCTTTAAAATGGTGTCTATAATAGGTCAAAGAACAAACTTTCAAACTACTTTTTTTTAATTCTATAAGACAATTTGAAGAAGACATTAATTATATACATTTTCTATGTTTGTATGTTATGTCTTCTTTGTGTGTTTTTCGTTTTGAAATTCACTTTTACATTTCAATTTAGTTTAATCAATTTATCATTGTATTTTAATCCCAAATAAGTGGGGTGTGTGCTATTCTCTTGCATGCTTACATGATTTTGAGAATTATAAACACATGCTTCTCAAATTTATTTTTAGGGGGTTAGCTTTAGATTTCATCACCAAGGTAACAACCTCAACTATATCATTCTAATAAAGTATAAAGATCAGGGGATGAATCAAAAGAAACACCTCTTAGAAGTTAAAAATTTGTCATTTAAGCTAAGCCCTGAAGAAATTTATACCTTGGGGAAGTGAAGGAGAATGGTGGTTTATCTTCTTCTCTTGAATATTTAACATTTTTCACTTTTATCTTCATAGATTATGCCTCATGTTCCCTTGTGGCATATCAAGGACACCCTATGAATCTTGTATATCACAAATTAGGACCATTGAAATTAACCTTTCTTGTGGTGCATTGGATATTGGTTAGGTCTAAGATTCTGCTCACATCATACTTTCAAAGTGGGGAAATAGAGCTAACTTTGGGTAAGAATTTGGCCTCCAAGGTAAGGGGTGCATAGGTGGTACATGACCTTGTATTCCCCATTTATCCATCACTTAATGAAAAATATATTTATGGGTCCACAAGGATTGACATAGGGTATGTTCTTGGAAATGGGGGGCCAAAAGGGGGTCTTAAATGGCCACATTTTCTGAAATCATAAAAAAATAATTTTGGATGAGAAATTAAAGATAATTATGCTCAAAATTTGAAGATGCAATAGGAACAAGAGTTGTTTTGCTCTAAATATAATTTATAAAATACTCTTTTATTTTGAAAATGGTGGATATTAAAGGATTCAAATAGGGGGATCACACAAAGTCTTTTTTTTTGTCAAGAAAACATAACATAGCATCTAGTGTGCTCCCCCTAAAATGATTAAAAAAATTAAAAAATTTAAAATCACTTCAATGAAAAATTAACAAACACCATGTAGTTTATGCCTAATGATAATGCTAAATTTAAATGAATATATTATTTTTTACTAATTTTCAAAGTGGACACATCTTGAAAAATAAAAAATTGAGCATGTGCCAACCTAATTTTTTTGGAAACTAATCATTTTTTTGAATGTGTATAGAATAGAGTCTAGTTTTTTAAAATGTAATTTGTTTCAAATTTTAATGAATATGTAAAAAATGAAAAAAAAATACATGTAAAAATGGAGACACTAACAAAAATAATTAAAGATCAAAACCTTAAAATAAGTGAAACATAGAAAAAAATACATGTTTAAAAATCTAAGAGAGAGTTCAACATTACTATGTTAATTTTTTAAATTGACATTGAAATATGTGCAAAATTGATGGACAGATCACTTGAGATTGTGTCATTTTTGTAGAGTTTGTAAAAAACATGCATGTGCGCATAATTCCAATTATTTGGGTTGGATGCATAAGGAAAATAAAACCATAAGGATTGGAAATACCTAAAGCATATAATAACATAAGCATGCTATAACAAGCTCATATTTGTATAAAGAAAAAAATTATCTCCCTCCCTCACCCTCTCTAGACCTATCTCTCTACCTCTACCACCCTCTCTACTCTATCTCATCTCTCTCTCCCTATACCTCTAGATATCTCTCTATATCTCTCCCTCTCCCCTATCCCTCTCTCTTTACCTACCTATCCCTCTCTATCTCTCCCTCCCTTTCTATCTCGATCTATATCTCTCTTTCTCTCCCTCCCTCTCTATCTCTCTAAATTTATCTACCTCCCTCCCTATCCCTCCATCCCCCTCTCTCTCCCTTTCTCTACCTCTCTCTATTTCACTCGCTCTCTCCCTAAGCTCTAGACCTCTCTCTCTCCCTTTCTTTACCTCTCTCTTTCTCGCACCCTCCCCCAAGCTCTAGATCTATCTATCTCTCCCTCCCCAAATCCCTCTCTTTGTCCCTATTTAGACCTTTCTCTCTCTACCTCTTCCTCCCCTCATCCTTCCCTCTCTACTTCTATCTCGCCTCTCTTTCTCTCCCTATCCCTCTAGATATCTCTCTACTCCCTCTCTCTCTACCTACCTCTTCCTCCCTCTTACCTATCTCTCTCTACCTACTCTCTCTAACCCCTATCTCTTTTCATTTCTCTACCTCTCTCTATCTCTTTATATCTCTCCCTCTCCCCCCTCTCTCCCTCTTTGTCTCCCTCTTCCCTCTCCATCTCTCTCTACTTACCCTATATCTCTATCCCTTACCCCCCCTCTCTCTCTCTCCCTATTGATATTAAATTAGTTTATAACACAAGTGTGTTTGCAGAATCACAAAAATTGGAAAAAAGGTATTGGGATCTTGTGATTCAAGACCCACATGGTCTATTTTTTCCTACAATTTGTTCTTTATCTAACATAGAAACACACTTTTCATGGTTTTGACAAAATATCAATCATTGTTTAACAATACTGCCATTTTTTATTTTCTCAAGGTAGATGAACTAAATATCATGTTTTTAGAATGAATTTGATTCTATGAACTAATATTTTCATGTTCCTAGTGTTGGAATGATAATTATCATATTTTTTGTTTGAATTTGATAAATACATTGTTTTCATATTTTTTAATAATTATATTAGATTGATATAGAAATGAACATTGAATACCAAGGAAGTTGTCAAAAAGCTCAAATTTTGGGGCGTGAATCTCAAAATGAATTAGAAAACATCATGCAATTGGTGAAATCAAATTCCAGAGTTTAAGGTATGTCCTCTTTTTATTTATACCTTTTGTGGATGCCACCTTGTCAACATGGTTCATGTGATAGTGTTAGTTCACTTCAATGTAGCCCAATCGTTGACTTGAAACACATAGCCATGCAGAAGAAAACAAGTGACCAAAGTCTCCACACTCTAAATCCCAAGGATGACATGACCTCATTGAACTATATGGATGATTCACCATTCTATATTCCCAACACCAATCCAACCTCTTTTGCAAATCCCTTGAAAAACCTAAATTCCCACATTCCAAAATTACCCATCTACACATTGTAATGTCTAATAGGTCTATACTAGTGTAGATATCCTTTAAACTAAGGATTGATGTTATCTGTTTTTTCCTTTTTACTTAAATAACATCCTCGAATGCTTCTCCTTAATATGCATCCATAGTTCCATTTCAAAAAAATATATTCCTTGGATGATTACATGATATGTGGTGATATAAAATTTAGTATAGGATGATTCATTTCATTGTATGCCTCTTTAGTCAAAATATTGACTTTAATTCCCATGTGAAAAAAAACATCTTGTAATGGAAAACGTGAACTTAAAGAGGTAAAAGCATCTCAAAAAAAATATTTTATAGGATTTCCATATCATCCTTGACTTGCAAAAATTCCTTTCCAAATCCTATATATTTGTTTGATGATGATTTCATTCTCAAATGTTTGTACAATTCAATGATCTAAAATGACATAACCCTAATGGTCCAATGTAAAATTAATCTTAATTTCTAGATTACTAACAACCTTTTTGATTGTACAACAATCTTATTTGTTTCATTTTTATATATTTTTTGTGGCCTAGTGACACCACCTAGCCATATTTTGGTGTGGTCTACCCTATGAAACTAAATATATTAATTTTTATAATTATTTATAAACTTTAATAATTATTTATTATGATTGACCCATGATTGTTATAAGTGTTTTTCAATTGAGGGAAACTTCTCATGGTCCACCTTCCGCATACGATGAACAAGATTAGGATTTGGATGACCTATTGTAGGTTGACTCGCATGTGCCTTACAGGTCTTTTCCTTGTTTTTCCTTTCATGTTCATAATGTGATCTCCCCATATTGTTTTTCTTTACATCTCTTCATGTGCATTCCTCTATTTTTATCTCCACTATATTTTGTAAACCTTTATCTTTACTTTTGTCTTGTGTTTTCCTTTTGGGGATGATGCAAGGCATCTAGAAATTTAGGTCTCTTCCATGTTGACCCAAAATATTTTTCTTTGTTTTCACTCTCTATGTGTCATTCTTCTAGTTCTACGAGTATTTGGGGTTAGTATGTCTTTGCTAAAATATTGTTATAGAGCTCAAAAATAAGAAATATTCACTTCTTAACACCCTTCCAGGGTTTGATCATTTTGAAGGTGTTTAATGAGTTTTAAACAAGGAAAGATGAATGAAAAAGCATCTCCTAGATCTCTCAAAGGTGTTATTAAAGGTCTGTGTAACCATATTAAGGTATGATAGTCCTATAATAGCATGAAACTAAAAAATTTTAGCATGTGATAGTCTATGGACAACACTTTGACTCCATTATCAAAGCCAATATTACTCCTTTAATATTTATGCCTTAAGAATTGAGGATGGTGATTCCCATAATAGTAGACTAGGGCCCTAGAGGATGTGACTTCCTTGCACATTATCATACTTTTTTCATATGGACCTTTTGAAGGCATACAAATATCCAATTTAATACATACACGTGTCATACTTTATTCCTAAGGATCTTTTGATCAAATAATGTACACTATTAAAGTATTTGTGGATATCATTGAGTTATTCTAGAATTACTCATTAAATTTTTGTTTGGTTGTGGTTTGATGCTCTATGTACCATGACTTGACTAATCTCCATGTATTATTGATGATAGATGCAAAATTTATCATCATGCTAAGGAAATGACCAAATACTCTAACATTGAAGGAGTGCGAAGAAAAAAAGAGAAGAAAAGGGAATGAATGAGGTTAATTCATGAAAGTAATAAACTGAAAACAATAGAACAAGACACATCATCATTTCCAATTAAATATGAACATGACACATCCACTCAAGGAATGCAAGATAATACTTTGGAGAAACAAAGGTAACAAATGGAAAAACTTCATACAATGAGGAAACTAAAACTACAAATTGAAGTTACATAATCCTTCTCATCTCAAGTTGAAGCTACACCATATTCCCCATCTCAAGTTGAAGGTACGTCATATTTCACATCTCAAGTTGGAGGTACACCATATTTCCCATCTAAAGTTGAAGGTATGCCATCTTTCCCATCTCAAGTTGAAGGTACATCATCTTTCCCATATTAAGTTGAAGGTACACCATATTTTTCATCCCAAGTTGAAGGTACATCATCTTTCCCATCTAAAGTTGATGGTATGCCATCTTTCCCATATCAATTCAATATTGAAGAAATTTCAAACATTGAAGCAAGTTTGCCATTGAGAACACCTCTTAGAATTTTTCATAGAAATCCTAAGTTTTTAATTGATATTGATGAGAATATTTTAAAACCGATGGTTGATAAGATTCCCATACATACTTGTTGAAGAAATGTGAATACAATATGGAAATTATTTTTTGAAAATTTAAATGAAACCAAAAGATGTTAGTTATTTGTCAAGAAATGATGAAAAATATTAAATTTAGACCCATAATGAAGATTATTGGTCAAAGAAAATTGAATACTTCAAGTGAAAATTCCATTATAAAAAAAATAATGAATGCACATGAAAGTGTGGGCTCCACCTCACACATAAAAGATATTGATGTCATTTGACGTGTAATTACATCAACTATAGTAAATAATCAAACAAAGAAAGCTCGCTTAATAAGAAAAACAAGTCAAGTACTAAAAATAAGTAGAAATTTACACTAATGAGAGCCATTGGGAGGTGTGAAAGAGTTGAGGACCCAAATAATAATGAATTATAGGAATTCTCTAGTAGACTCCAATGAAAAGATAAAATTATAGTTCAAGCCTTGAAATCCCTAATTGAAGAATTTTTGGAAAATTAACACAAGAGTATCACCTAATAAAAATATGTTGTAAAAAGGAAAATTGGTTGTCGAAATCGTGAGTCGTGCATCTAAAGATTTTTTTTAAATATGAATCAAACGCAATTTTTCTCAAAATTTATAGAGATTTATCATCAAATCAAAATTAATGAAAGGCATTTTAAAATGGAAAATCATTTTTATGTCAAAATTAATCACACACACACAAAACTTCTTGTAGAGTACATATTAAATTTTCTAATCATTATGATTTTTATTGGCATAAATGTGTAGGTTTGTATACTAATGAGGTTTTGCAAGAGTATATGATAAAAACTCCACCTATATCATCAAGATATTCCATTTCGAGCATTTTATGTGAAAGAATGAATGGTCAATTATTTTACAATAAATCATGCTTGGATGGAACATGTGATAGTTGTGGTGAATTGAAACATTTGATATATTATATACACATGGAAATAAAAATGCAATTAGAAATGAACAAGTAAGCTTTAGAAAATATAAGTTGGTGACATATATGTCTAAAATATGGTAGAGAAGAAAAAAGGTGTGAATTGGTGAGTGAGAATATAATAGTGTATCAATTTATGTCTATTTTTTAAGAGAATATAGTGTATGAGTATGCAAGGCATACTTGTAGGGTTGGATGATTGCACTTGCAATTCAAGAACTATGCAAGGACACATTTATGTTTTGTACCATCATTTTAACTGTAGAATTTGCAAATAACTATTTTTTGCAACCATGGAATGAGGTTCAATAACAGTACTACAACTCCACTCAGGTTTCTATATTTATCCACATAGTTTTCATTCATGCACTTGACAATATAAAGTAAGACAAGAAGATCATGAGGGAGTATCATTTTTACTTCAATTATGATCACACATTCTATAGAGTCTATAGTCTTGATGTTACCATCATCCTTCAAAATGGATCAAAGGAGACCATGATGTGTTTCATTGAAATTCTTGATCAATTCCCTTATCCTGGTCTCCAAAGGCTCTATATACCCCCTGAACTCCTGAATTTCATTTACAATATGAATGGTGGGCTTAACATTTTCAGGATAGTTAACATCATGCTTGGATCCAATAGACATCATTCTCAATTCTTATATTCTAGGGATCCATGTCCCCATAAGCGGAATGGTTATCTCCTTGTCATTGTCAAAATTGTTTATAGAAAAATTCATGGAAGAATAGCTAGCATGAATGCTATTCAGTCTGTTATTAACCCCTCTGTTTAAATGATCTAAGACTATAGTGACAATCTTCATATTACTGACAAAGATTTAATTATTGTGATTATCACATTTTTCTTTGTAGTCTCTTAGTTGCTCAAGCAACTCTTCTTTTTTGGCACCTTCCTCTGTATGTGGTGCTTCTTATGTGTCTAGATCTACCACTGAAATGGGTGCAATTCCCATATTGTAAGGCACAAATTCCTATGAGGAACTTGTTGAAGGGGTGTAATTAGTATGTGTTGGCTCATTTGAAGCGGTATGAGAGGTACCATCAGTTTGCATTTGTTCTCTTGATTGAAAGTTTTGCAATTTCTCCTTTAACAATGCTAACTCTGCTTGCAGCTACATTTTTTGTTATTGATTCTTTCCATAACCAACCAAAAAATCATTGTATTGTTGTCTAAATTGCTCCTTTTCTATAGTTATTGACTCCATTGTAGCTTTTTCAAACTAAGAAACACTTACTAACATTGTTGATGCTTCAATAGTTGATATTTCTGACACTCTATTATCAAGCCTTCTTTCTAGTTTGGTGAAGGTTCTGCAATGTTAGGCTTCTTTGTGCTAGGGGATAAGGCCCATATAGCCAATGTATCCCACTACTCACTGAATTCAAATCCTTGTAGTGCAATAGTAGCTTCTTCCTCTGAATTGCAGAGAGGTTTATCACATCTTTTTATCGTATCAAAAGCAATGGCAGAAGCTAGATCCCATTTTGATAGCAACAAGACACCATTATTCCCTACTAGCTCTCTACCTTCTCTTGCAAAAATTCCATGAAATTTAGCTTTCATCTCATTTAAGACCTATGCTTATATAGTTGCATCAGGTAACTTTGGGTGAAGACTTCTTTGCTTAGCCACATTGTTGACATATTCATCCTTCTTGACCCTGTAGGAAAACTCCATGAAAGCTTGTTATCTTACAAATGAATCATCGTCCATGAATCTTGTGCATGCTTCTACCTTGACATCATCAGTGTTATTAATCCCGGTAAGGTTGGCCTTGCTCAACCTCATACCCAACTGTTGTGGCACAATTTATGCCGGTATAGAAGGCATTCCCTATTGCATTTCGTACTTTGATACCAAAATTTCTTCATCAAATTCATCATCATCGTAATCCACCAAACCTATTGCTTTGACCTTTTGCTTCTTCATAGGTGGCTCTTTTGGTGGTGATGTATGTTGTGGTGGGGACTCAGCATCAACAATTTCAGGTCCAATTGACCTTGGGGGAGATGGTGGTTGCATTTGTGGCACTGGAGAAAGAGCTCTTTGCTCCTCTTGTTGAGAGGAAGTAGCAATTGCATCATCCTTCTTTGATTTGTTCTTTCTCCTTATGAAAAACTTTATTTTATGTTCCTTAGGAGGCTGGTATGTAGGCCTTTCCTCCATAACAAGGATTTCTCCTCCACCCTGTTCCTCTTCCATGGGGGCTTTCCCTTTACCCTGAATTATCCTTTCACCTTCAAGGTGACCAACTACTGTCTCAAAATTCTAGAACATATGTTCCATTCTCTACATTACATTGGATTTTTCTGCAAGAGCAGTGAATTTAGGGTCCTTCTCCCTTACTATCCTTTACATTTTTTCAAAAGCAATCCATTTTTATTTTCTATCCTCTTGCTTCAAAAGATAAAAAATGTTCCTTACTACATCCTCAAGATATTGGAAAATGTGTTCAAACTTGGAACTCCTGTTCCTTAACTTTAGCTAGGGTATGAAACCTTCAAGATCATGATGATCCCTTACTCCTGCTATCCTCATGCTAAAATTCTTGATTATATCATTTATGTTATCCCAACCTCCTTTAATCATCAAAAAATCAGAGAAGCATGTGTATGAAGGGAAGAATTTTCCTTTTCCTTGATCCTTCAAATGCTTGTTCTCCACACTTCCCAACTGCCACATTACTTCAAGAAACCCAATTCTTTCTAGCACATATTTAGGCAATAAGTGAGGTGAGATGGTTGCACCATAAGCTCTCAAAATAGTATATGTGGGATAGGGGATAACATCCCCCCAATTGTGATCAACCTACAGTTCAGGCCTCCTGTCCTTGGGTCTTAAGAGATCATGTAGGACCTTGAGAGTTCTTGGCATATTCATAACCAGAGCTCTTCTGAACTTGGAGGAAAATAGATTCTCAAGTATCACATAGTCGAATTTTATGTCTGCCTTATCTAGGATAGTGGTCCAACACTAGACAAACAATTCCAAATTACCCTCTATCCTCTCTAGTGTCATATTCTTCCCAAAATAAGGTGCACCCTTGAACAAAAACATGTGCATGAAAAATGAATACCAACTAAATCTTACTCCCACCTCACCCTTCTTCAGCTTTACCAGACCCTCATGAATCCTCTCTACAAGAAAACCTTTGTAATCATATATTGTGCAATAATGGGGGTGCTGGATATGGCTACCATATACATCCATGCCATGGGAATTCTAGTGACTAGGTCATAGCCAATAATCTAATAGATGGAGTACAATTTTTTTTGGAAATAAGGGACAAAATAGTTAACTAGATAGGCCTCTTTATCAAATGGTCCCAATGTAACCCTTCGGCCCCCAATTTCTACTAGGTATTTTGGAAATATACGAGCTTTGAATGAATGCTTAGTCTTCTCATATTCTTCCCTAAGAAAATTTTCATCAATCTAAACCATGTCATCACTCAATTAATGAGATTAAAAACATGAGCAATATCCTCCCTAGTGACTTTAACCATGTCAACTTCGTTAAAGGCCCTCATAGTCCTTGTGGCTGGATCATAATTGGTAGCTATTGGTTTTAATAAATCAACATCGAGGTAGACATTTGGAAAAGTCACTTTTCCCAAGTCAAGATTCTAGGGGTTGCCAAGTGAATCACCACAATTTCTATTTCCAAACCAGCCATTGAACAATTCACATCTAGTGTAAGGTAATGTGGCATCCCTAATAGCACTATACTTGTCAATCAGGCCCTCTACTACTTGTGGACCTTAGAAGAGAAATTGACCCTTAGGTTTCTCATTAGTTGAGGGTGGTAGTTGGTCAGTTAGGTCCTTACTCAAAGGTCTAACAGGAACTTTGGAGCTAGAAGCCTCCACTTTTAATGAAGACGCTTTCACTTTAGAAGCCATGAATCAAGGCTTTTTGTACAATAGGGGTTTTGGTTTTACAAAATAAAACCTACAACTAAAACAAGGGTTTGACATGAACAATACAATGCAGGACCGACTAATTGTTCAAAATGAATGTCAAACCTTAAAAGAAATGTATAAAACAAAAAACCTTAATGATAGAAGGATTGGAAAACCATAATTTGGCAATTACCAAATCATTTCAATAGCAGGGAAGCAATTCAACTTACTGTTTTAGGATGAACTGGAAACCCTAACTATGGTGTCGAAAAATCTTGAAAAATGCAACACGAGCTCCCTAAATGCATGGAATGCTTTTATCAATTCTCAATTGTGCTTTAAAACAAGTTTTAAAAACCTTAAAACTCTTAATTTGGTAGCTCGACGTCCTATCCACCATTATGGCTCGCTTGCGCAAACTAGAATGGCTCACTTTCCCTCAATCTCAACTTTGAATGTCATCTATTGATCTTGCGGCAAGATAAAACGACCACCAGTCTAAATTGAGTCAACTTAGTTTGAGAAAGTTGATTATGATCAACCATTACTTTTATCCAATCAAAACCAGCCATGTGGAGCCACTTCCTAGCGATCCATGGGCTCCACCATCTCATTGTTGATGAAGCAAAAGACCACATGTTAGCTTCGCTGCTCCCCCGTGAATTTTAACCTGTGTGCAAATTTTATCAATGGGAAGACGGGGAAGGGATAAGATTATATCTCACACCTTCTATATTTGTGTGTCTTAACACAAGATCATTTTTCCTATGCACATAATCCTCTGGCACCACCGACGGCCATGATTAAAAGATCCACTTATTATTACAACATGTGCCTCTAAAATTCCGTTTAGTAATCGAAACTTTAACAATGTCGATCTGTGGTAAAATATTTCATTGATTTCCTTATATTTCATAATGTTTCCTCTATCGCTCAGGTGACACCACGCGACATTCTTCTGCTTCCCCAATGAGAGATGAGAGGCAGAGGTGGGTCCCCCATGGGATGGCGGAGAGTGGTCTAGGTTGACCCACGTCATCCACCTTCGACTATTGATCTCTTCTAAGTGGAGTGCTTGCTTCGTTTACAACCCGGTGGGTCCCTCTAATAATGGGACACACGTCATTTACCTACTGCCCGTGACAATATTTAAATGCAAAAAGAATTTGAACAAGGAGGTGGGGAATGGTCCAAATGTAGCTATGTCACATTACCACCACTATTGATGTGCTCCATCTCACCACCTTCTAAATTTTCAAAGATGTCAAGCCCACCCATGCAAAAGATATGTGGCGCTCACCCTCCAACCTATGATAATATTTAAATGTGACAAGAAATCAAATGGGGGCATAGGGAGTGGCCAAGATCTAGTCTCGGCAACCGAACGGTCCTCATAAAATAGGAAATCTACACATGCCATTTTGTTAGTTTTGCAAAAGGAGCCATTACTAGGTAAATGATGAGTGAGGAAATAAAACTTAAGGATGAAACCTTAGACTCGACGAATATTTTAATGACTTATTACCCGCATAGTGTAAAGGCAGTGTTTTTAATAAGATGATAGGTAACGACGGGATTTCTAGGACTCAATGGCCAATCAATAGAATGAGTTAAAAGGCACAAGTCACAACTTGGATGACTAGGAACCAGTGACAAGAGTTCAATGACGAATTAGAATGCTAGCAAAGGATGTAGACTTAAGGTCTTTTGGAAAGGGTTTTAGCACTTCATAAACCCTAAGGCATCATGACAAGAGAAAACCTAAGCCCACAAACATGAAACCAGCCAGATTTAGCAAAATTTTAAGGGGAATACGAAGAATTTTATAAGGGTTCCACTAGGGGGATTCAGTGCTCATGAGTCTCTTCATTCTAAAGAGAATCCCAGGGAATGAACTACCCTAAACTACCTCAAGTTTTCTGGAATGAATAAATTGCAAAGAATGTCATACTAAGGATAATATTCAAATAGACTACCTATGAATTTGAAAGAGCAGGGTATTGAGATCTTTGTTCTAGAAGGAAGATCCCTCGGCCAAAGGACTACAATGCGATATCAGGATGCTAGTGCGGCACACTGGAGTCCAAGGTACGCAATGGTGTCCAAGGAAAACAAAGAACCAAAAATTTGCGTAGACATACTTTAACCCTACTAACGTACTCAGACTCGAGGTCTATTCAACAAAATAGATAAACAGAAAGCTAGAAATGCTAGAAAATACAAGGGAGATCCAAGGATAAACTTACAAATGATTGTGCACTTGAAACCTTTCCCCAAGCTTCACTTCAACAACCTACACACAAGACTGATGAGGAAAAATGTTGGAGTTATTTCGGAGCTTACTGTAGTCAAACCCCTGCTTTGGTATTCCCACCTCCATGGACAACCAAATAAATAGGAAAAGTAGACAAAGTGAACAAATAGGGAGTGGTAAAAGCAATCCCCACTTAAGGAGGAGAACCCGTACCACAAATTAGAAAAGTGAACAAAGTAATCTATTTGCAAATAGAGAAGAACAAGAGAGTGTTACCAACAATCCTCGACCCCCTCTTGAACACACAAATGCACTGCTCAATGCTTGCAAGAGAGATTTGGTTGTTGGAGGGACCTCGGTCCAACAAAAATTCATTATAGAAGAAAGATAAAAAAAGAACGAGCTAGAGAATGGAGCAAGATCGAAAGATTTAAGTCTCAGAATGAGAAGGAACCCTCAAAATGAGAGAAAAGGAAGAGTTTGTTGTTGCAAGAGGCAGGAGGAGCCGTTACGCTCAAAATTTTGACTATAGAGACATGTGTCAAGAGTCAGGATTCCAAGATTCCATATTTCAAACTCAAAAAACCATGTGGATGCTAGCATGTCATGTGGACGTCCATGTGTTGCACAAGCGTCCAACACATCAATTTTCAAGAAATGAGGTGGCATACTATTGTCGCTTCATTGTTGGTCCTTGTGGAGTTGGAATCATGAAATTATGGCCCATGAGGTTCTTATCATAGATGTGCTTAGGCATAATAAATGCAAGGCTAAATACTTAAGTGTGAAATTTCCCTTAGGGTGCAATTTTGTGACATTACATTTTTCCCCCACTTTAATGGGCTAGATTTTGGGAAAAATTAGCCCTACTAAAGTAGAAAAGAAAGTCCACAAAAAAATCAAAATTTTATAGGTTTGCATGCTAAAAGGATATTGTAGAGGATGCAAAGGTCAAGCATGAAGGTACTAAAGATTTCCCCAGCCATCAAACTCGATGAAACATACAACATTTGTTGTAAGAACATGTGCAAAATTTGATTATGCAAAACTCAAATTTTAAGTCAGTCCAAAAAAAATTGGAGGAAGCTACCAAGGTGAGAAGAATGATCAAGAAGAAATTTGGTGGTTTGAAAGAAAAACATGATAAAGAGCTGACTATATGCCCCCTCCTGAGGTTTCCCCTAGCTTGGTGGGGAAAAATAAAAAAAAATGGGGGAACCATGATCACTGGTAGAAATGGGCCCCAAGGGGCCTACATATACCCAGGTGCGCCCCTAGAAGGGTCATTTACACTATTCATCCAATAAGTTTTGTTGAATTTTGTGAGAGAAAATTCAAAAATATGCCACATAGATAAGAGTACGAGGAGACCAGATTAGACCAGCTATGACGAGATGTCACCAAGGGTCTCAAGGTGGACCAGGTGAGTCCTCAAACCTAGTTTTTTGTGCATTTTTTAAGATTTTAGCTAGGTTTAGGATGAAACCGTAGTAAACACATCTAGCATGAGTGCATTCATCCCTCTCACATTTTGGCATCTCGCTAGCACACAGGGGAACTCTACGTGCATTGGAGTCTGCCAAGTGCGCTAGCATCCAACCAGGTTTAATGGTAGAACTTGGGGGACATCGCGTCGTACAAACATTTGCATAGCACACCTATGTCCTAGAGAGCATCCCAATAGGTGGATGCTACATCTCATCCGGGACCAAGTCCAACGTCTATCAGATGACTAGGAGATGCTTCTATGATGAGTTGGTTTGTGGCACGTCTACACCATGCCTGAGATGCTTTATCATGATCTCATGCTCATGGCATTGATGAAGCGGTGGAGTTCCACCACATTGAATTTCCACCTCCCAACGGGTGAGATGATTGTGACCTTCGAGGATGTGTACCACATCCTTGGTCTCCCCATCTATGAGAAATGGCCGACGATAGATGATACATCTTCTTCCTGGGAGAAGGAAGAGGGAACTTCTAGTACTGCTCAAGTTGTGATAACAACGATGACAGGACTAGGAACATCTACAACTGTTGGTTCAAGCAAGGTAGTGTAGTGATCCCCCTACTACGATGGGTGTTGGTCATCATTGTGGCCATGTAGGTCTTTGTAAATGCTCGAGGCTCTCACCTTCACGGGGGCCTCGTGCACACCATTAGAGCAATGTAGAAGCAGAGGACAATTTTTGTGTGGGGATGGGACGAAACATGATTGCACATCTGTACCACAAGCTAGGTAGGTATGTGTCTTATGAGTTCAAGAGCCTAGCTGCATGCACCCTGTTACAGGTGTGGGTCTTTGCTCATATCACATGCACGTTGCCAACCAAATATCCCTAGGTGAGGGATTATATAGTGTCGATGGCCCATTGGTATGATCTTATTAGATAATGGTGGCACAAAGATCTAAAATTTTCATGTGTTGAGCTTGATACATTGAGGTCTATCCAGGTTAGATGGTGGCCATATAGGTGGTTCTAGTGGGTAGATGATAACAGGTACCTCAAGAACCTACAACACGACCAATTTTTACTAGGTCACACCAATTTTGTGATTCTGCCCTCCTACTAGTGAAGGGTCATGCATCAGTTTGGTATTATCCAAACTATTCCTCCCGCAGTACCCTCCTACACATAGGCCATGAGGAGTGCTACATGATCGGGTGACTATTGGTGGTCATCCATCACTGACGTTGTCCCTTTTGATGACAACGCGGATGATCGAGACCAGCCAAAGGAACACCCCATTGATGATGTAGGTGTGGTGTGAGGATTCCATACCTATACATATGTGGAGGCAATTGGATAGAGGCAGAGAGTAGCAACAATAGCATGAAGAGGTTGGATAGCGGAGGTGAGACTAAGGTGGCAGCGAAGGATGTCCTCTCGTCCACCTGTTGTCCCAGACTCAGTAGTGACCTGCCAACACCATCCATTGACCCAATGACAACTATGATGGCACTAGGAGTAGTGCTTGATATAGGTGGATCAAGACAAAGTGTCGACCCACCCCCTAACCATCACTAGTAGCTAGGGGACCCAAGTACAACATTTTTTTATGTCATTTCATTTCATTACTTTTAGCTTTCATCTAATGTATATGCTTTTATTTTGATTTTATGTATATACATCATGTGGTATTGATGGGTCTACTCGCTTTGTGGATGCAGTGGAAACTCAAGGATGGATTGCATTGATAGCATAGTGCATATCAGAGACATCCCTAGTCGTGCCTATCTAGGGGTCCATCATAGACATGTATTGTCCAGCCTCAACATGGTGACATGCCCACTTATTCAAGTTGGTCACGGTTTTGAGGATGACATATGAGGAGGGGTAGGTGGAGATCATCCAGAGGACTGTAGATGTCACCACTTCTAGAGGACAGAGAGACTAGGTGTCAACAAAGCTGTGAACTTCCCTATCCGAGCGAGATGTGGTCGTGATGAGAGTAGATAGTGCCGAGTAGGCACATTAAAATCTGTTGAGCCAGCTCGATGACCTCACAAGGCAGGTGGTATTTGTGATGCCAGCAGGGGATCAACAACTGCAGGGTGTACTTAGGTGAGCTGAGCTTTAGATAGCCTCCTTAGCTATAGTGACAACCTTCGCCAGACCGAGAAGGTTTAATGAGCCATGCACTTAGGGTGTAAAAACCCAATTTTGTATATCATTTTTGATGTATAGACATTGATAAACATATATAGCTGCCACTTATTTTTTGATGACAGTGGCCCGATACATGTACATGACATTTGATATATATATATATACATGAGATGTCGGTTCTGACATTTTGGTGTTTCCTATTTCATGTGTATGCTTCTTTACTTTCATGTATGATTATGTGATGGATGCTGTATTTATGGATGTATGTTTAGATTAGATGCTATCATGATTTAATAAACACACATGGATGTATGTTAATTAAATACAATAATGATCTAATTTCCTAACAAAATATGTAATGTAATGCATGGATACATAGCATAAAAAAACACACACTATGTATGTCTCTCTCTCTCTCTCACATGGTTACATCATAAAACATTTTTTTTCCAATAATGTGTTAATGAAGGGATGCCAACACATGAATCACTACAACCTCGAGGGGTGAACATTACACATGTGACACATAGACATTGCACATAGTATCTATGAAGGTGCATTCCATTAACAAGTTCTTTTAGAGGCATTCCATCCATAGATGACAATCCATAGGCACCAAAACCATACACGGAGATGACATGTAAGGGCCTAACCAGTTAGGACTAAATTTTCCATTTTGATCAGGCAATGTATTTACATTTCTCTGATTCTCATAAAGAACTAGCTCACCTACCTTGAAATTTCTAGGAAGAACACCTTGATTATATTGCCTAGGCATCAATTGTTGAGAAGATTTAAGATGATCAAGGGCCTATAAACAACACTCATCAAGAAACTCAAGCTGATGTAAAGGATTAGATTGGTGAGTTTCATTGTCAATTAACCCTTTAAGGGAAACTTTGCAAAAATGAAATTTCAAACTCTAAAGGCATGATAGCGTCAACACCCTACACGAGGTTGTAAGGCGTTCTCGTCGCCATATGAACACTCGTACAATAGCCCCACAAAGCGTATGTTAATTGAATATGCCAATCCTTACCATGTTTATTTACCATTTTCTAAAGAATAAGCTCAAAAAATTTCTTAGAAGCTTATGCTTGGCCATTAGATTGAGGATAATATTTTAATACCCCTCCTGTTACTATTTAGATTTGTTTTTCTATGTTTTGATTTGGTACTTTGATACTGTGATGAGACTGTTATTGTTTGGTTTGGTTAGTAGACCTTGTTGTTTATGCCTATACATTTGAGGACATGGTTATTGATATGATATTGTGGTTGGTGATATTAGTTTGATTTTAGTAACATTGCGATTCATTAATTTAGTAAATTATGTTATGATATGATTTGTTAGTTTAGAAATGATTAATTTATCAGTTATATTATATTGTTTGGATATATGTGATGAAGGATAGTGTAGCACCACTCGTTCACGGATGCCCTACTATGCTGCAATTCCTTCTCACAATACAATGCTTTGATTTTATATATGTATGCACATGTACACGACTTCGTTTGTATGCAGGGATTGCAGGTACATAGTCTCGATTCCACCTGCTTCGGCAGGACAGGGCGAGCACCAATAACCCAACGACATAATGTTGAAACAGAGATGACTTGGAAGTCATCCCATCCCATGTTGTCAAACCATCTCAATTGAATGGTATTGTGTGTTCTTGTAATCGTCCTTTCTGTAATTATTCTTGTGTCCGTGTGAGTGTCTTGTCGTATGTTATTCATGTTGGTATTTTATAAGTTGTGACTGATTCAATTAAATGATGGTAATAATTGTTTAGTATAATGTTAGATTAAATTGTATTTAAATATTTAAAAGTTTTAGTTTAAAAGTCATGTATTTTATTATAGGCTAATTAAATATTAAATTGTGTTTTGTTAATTTAATTAAATTATCTTGTTGAAGATAATTATAAAATAAATAAATTAAATAAATCAAATTATGTGAAAAGCAAGTAAAGCTTGCAAAAGTTGATTTAAAACAAAAAGTATTGAAGAATAGAAAAATAAATAAATAAAAGAATGGAAAAAGTTGTGTGAACGAAGGAGAATTGAGATTTGACTGAAAAGCTTGCTTTCAAAGATATAATTTCTTTTATTGTGGATTTTTGAGAGCTTTTGGAAGAAATTGGTAATATCTTTTATTTAATTGAAATTTTTGAGGGTTTTTACACAGAGAGGATTATTGAGACAGAGTTGCACAAGATAATGGTTATGTATTTTTGAATCTTCTGAAGTTTTGGAAAAGATATTCCCATTCTTTTGCTTGAAATATTTTGGAGAGAGTCTTCTGAAAAAAGGTTGAGATTCGAATTCGAGCACGGTATTCTGGAGGGGAGATTTCGAGGCAGGAACGAGAAGCTCTGTGTAGAGGCCATCGGGATCAAACAAGCTTCATCAGATTCTCGAGAGTGCAGGACTCTAGGTTCCACCCTCTCCTCTTGATTGTTTTTGAATCTGTAAAAGAATAGAAATGTGTTTGAATCAAACCTTGCTTGTAGAAGAAAATCTTTCTGAGAATTAGATAAAAAAATGATTTCTCTGAGAAAAGAAAATAAATAAATAATTAGGTTTTCTTTATATGAAAATTCTTTTGAAGTCTAAAATCTTTTCTATTGCAAACAAACAGAAAGAAACTCCGTCGAATTTTGTTTTAATATGCTCAGTTTCTCTCTATTTCTTCACTGTGGAAAAGATCAATCTTTCTATTTAATGGGATTTTTTTTGAAAAATTGTTTCCTCTTTGAGAATAATGAATTTGGGATTTTTGGAAATATTTTTATATATGAATGGATTTATTTGTTCCTCTGTATCTTACTCTATTATATTTATACATATATATACAAGTAATATATATATATATATATATTAGTATTTTTAAGTTATGTTGGTATCTGTCTGTGCGTCGGCCATACGTATTTACATTTTCATAGAAAAGAATGAAATTTAATTTCAGAATCGAACTGTGTTTTGTTTTAAATTTAAATTGTAATTTTTTTTAAATGTTAGGGAGGGTTGAAGGGACGGCCGAAGCCGTACCCTTCTCCCCTCACCTCTATCATGGCATACTGCACACAGTAGTCTTATAGACTGTTGCGGGCAGTCCTTGGCCACTGGCCTTGTTTTAAATGCATTCTTTTTTTGTTTATATATATATATATATATATGTGTGTGTGTGTGTGTGTGGTGTATATTATTTTAATTATATTTTAAAATGTAATTTTTGTATTTTATTTAAAGTGTTAAATAATATATATATATACGAGGCATTATTTTATCATTTGTTATGTTGAGCAAATAATTTAAACAGAAAATTAGCCTTAATTTGTATTGTATGTGGTCAATATCGAGACAGTTGTATTTTGTTATATTTGAAGATTGGAATCTTATATTTGTTTTTTTTTATCATTTAATTGGGAATGGAGTTAAATTTAATGGTGCAAACTTGCAAAATATATTTTGAGTTTTCTTTTACGTTATGTTATCGTTTAGTGTTGTCCATGTGGGAACCCTGTTGTCTTGCAACCCTTGTTCCAGAGGCATGTTTAATTTTGAATGTTATCCTCATCTTGATTACACTTTTGGAGTTGAAACTTATTGGTTTTATGATGGAAGGGTTGTACGGGTTGTTGAATTTTGTTATGAATTATCGCGAGATGAGTTATGCCTCGCGTGGCTTGGTTTTGAGTTATGTGCTTTATCTGTTGAGTACAACCCTTGCCTGGATTTGTTTTATGTTAGGGGTCTTAGGGAGAGTGGCTCTTCGTGGGGGTCGGTGCCTCAGTTGGAGGAAGGGCCAGGAGATCCCATGAGAGCTATGCGATGACACTCTCCACTAGACACCTGTTTCCTTGTTTCTTGTTGCCTCTGGAATTGTGTACTGAATTGTTGTTTCAGATTTATATGGAATCATGTTCTATTTATTGTTTCAGATTTATTTGGAATTGTATTTTGAATGTTGTATCAGTTCTTCTGGAAATGTCTTTTGGATGTTGTATCAGTTCTTCTAGTTTTGTACTCTTATTGTTGATTCAGATTCTTGTGAAAATGATTTATGAATGTTCCTTGGTGACTTGTTTAATTGTTATTGCTTGGGTTAATTGTGATGAGTTTCATAGCTTTATTTTATTATGTTGACTCGTGAATGTTGTTGGTTATGTCATTGTAATCTCTGAGTTTGTATTTGAGTTTGTACTTTGTTGTTCTCTTGGAGTCGGTTTTGACATTCATGGTCGGGATCTCTTCCTTGTCACCTCTGAGCACGGGGGTGAGTTATTCATAATTCACATGGTTGGGTGGAACGTGCTCCACACCTGTTGGGTTCCCCATCAGCATTCTTTGTTTGCAGCATTCCTTCAGTTGGAGTTTGTTCCAGTGGATCATTTGTAATTCAAATATTATTGTACTTTGTATCATCCCACATGTATGGGAAATGTATTGTAACTCATTATTGAGAGCATGTAATCTTATGTTTATACGATGATGTAATAGTTAGGATCCTTTGTAACATTATTGGATGAGATTCTATATGATTGTAATATGGGATGTAGTGATACTTTCACTCTTGGTTTATGGATGTACTTTTATTAATGATTATTGTAATATAAATTGGTCAAGTTGTTTAATAATTATCTTTTACTTTTGTTTTAGTTGTGTTGCGATGTGACCTCGCGTGCCCCAGAGAATGTAACACTTAGTTGTTAATGTGCAATGTAAATGTAATTAATGTTCGGATGCATGTTTACTTTATGTTATTTAAAAAAAAAATTGTTTGCAATGTTTGTTCTTTGGGGTTTTGACCAAGCACAAATATGGTGTAGAAAATCTATGTTGAATGTGAAATTTCTCAAAATTGCTTCACTTCCTTGTTCTTAAATGGTGTACCATTTTCAAAACAAAGGTAGAAGATAATTTGAAGTGAGCAATGATTTATTTAGAAGAAAGCTACAAATAGCTTTAGTGTTTGTGGATCGAGCAATCTTCAACCCATTTTTGAAGTAATCGAGTAGCGGTAATGATAAAGACATGTCCTTTAGAAGAAGGGTGATATTTTCCAAATAATATCCAACCCCCATTTCATGAACAACCAAGGAGAGGTTTGATTATGTAATTCTTGAGTAGGAGCATGAATAAGATGACTATGTTATTGACATTGTAGACACTTCTTGATGAAATCAAAGGAATATTGTTCCATTGTTTTCCAAAAGTATCCCATGTGGATTAATTTTTACACCAGGCATTTACCACCAAAATTTCCACCCCCAGAACCCGAATGGGCTTCCTTAAGGGCAAGAGGTATTTCCGCTTTAGTAAGACAATGAAGGAGAAGACCATTATAGGATTTTTGATAAAGAACATCTAATAAGACAACATAGTGGACTGAAAGTTTCTAAATTTGAGTGTGATCATTCTTCATCACATCATCAAGAAAATTGTTGGTCTTCAAATAATTGTAAATGTTAAAATACGATTCTCCCAAGTTTACGTGAGCACACACAAGAGCATCAGCCAGGTTGATAAAAAATAATAGGAGAGTGAAGAATATGAACCACAAAGTGGTATTCTTTTGTATCCTTGTTAGAGGGCACTAGGGAGGCAGTGATTTCCATGGCATCTGCATGTCAGTTTTCTCTTTTAGGGACACTTTCTATTGTGAAAGAGTAGAATTGATCAAGTAAGGAAAAATCCAGGTCCCAATACTGAGGAAACTTACTTTTCTTAACTTGATATGTTCTCGTGATTTGATTCACAATAAGATGAATCACTATGTATGTGAAGATGCTTTATGTTTAATGTGATCGCTGCATGCAAGCTGGAAATAAGCGCTTCGTACTCAATAATATTATTAGTACATTGAAATTATAATTGAAAGGGGAGAGGAAATGGCCTTCCCTTGGGCGAGATCAAAACTACACCCACCTTGGAGCCAGTCTGACATCTCGATCCATCAAAATACATCTCCTATACAAGATTGTGACTAATTGCAAAAATATCTTCATTAGGAAACAAGTCTAGACTAGGGAAGGAGAAAAATGAAGGAGCGTCTGCCAGTTCATTAGAAATTACTTGAACCTTTATCGATTTTTGAGTTACGAACTTTATGTCGAACTCAAAAAGCAACATTACCCATTTTTCTAACCTTCCAGCAAGGTCATCACTAGAAAAAAAATGCTTTAGAAGATCACTTTTCGCAATGACATGTGTTTCAACATGAAGGAGGTAATGTCTTAAATTTTTTGTTGCAAAGACGAGAACGAGACATTGCTTCTTCATGGTAGAGTAATGAACTTCATAGTAAACTAGGATGCGGCTAATGTAATAGACCGCTCTTTCTCTACCATCATCGCCGTATTGAGAAAGCAAGGTTGCTAAAGTGTATAGTGATGCAGCAAGGTAAAGCAAGAAGGGTATATCCTACATACTTGGCATTAATACAGGAGGATTGGCTAGATAAGTTTTAATTGAATCAAAATATTTCTAGCACTCATCATCCCATATAAAGTGAACATCCTTTTTCAACAAACGAATGAAGGGAAGAGTGTGATCAACCAACTAAGATATAAATCTATGAATTTCTAGAATTTTCCCTTGCAAACTCTATAATTCAGAAATGTTCCTAGGTGGACACATGTTAAAAATTGCATCAATTTTGTTTATATCGACTTTGATTCCACAATAAGAAACTATGAATCCCAAAAAAATTCCCACGTCCACACTGAAGACACAATTAAGGGGATTGAGCCTCATCTTATAGAGTCGAAGTCCTTCAAATATGAGACAAAGATTTCTACATGATCTTGATGAGTTATGAACTTCACCAAGATGTCATCAACACAGTCTTCTAGGATTTTGTGAATGAAGTCATCAAAGATTAATATCATTGCCCATTGGTAAGTTGCGCCTGTATTCTTTAAACCAGATGACATGACCACATAACAAAATGTACCCCAAGAGGTAGTGAAGGTTGTCTTATACCAATATTTTAGGTTAATATAGATCTGGCTATAGCCTGAGAATCAATCCATGAAGGAGAACAAGGCATGGCCTGCAATTGAGTATACAATCATATCAATATTAGGCAACATAAAATCATATTTAAGAGAAGTTTCCTTGAGATCACGAAATTCAATGCATATATGAATATAGACATCAAGTTCAGTAACAAAAATAATATTTGAAATCCAAGGCAAGTAGTCAATCGAACAGATAAAGCCTGCTTTTAATAGCTTCTCTATCTTGGTCTTAACCAACAAGGAAACCTTGGGATTAATCTTTCAAATCTTTTGCTTAATAGGCTTGGCATCAGGACATATGATGATGTTATGAACCACTATAGACTCATCAATACCAATCATGACCTCATATGACCAAGCAAATCTATCAGGATGAGAATGTAAAAGGTTAGAGTGCTCCTTAGCTTCTTTAGAAGAAAGGAATTTTTTGATCTTAATCACAGTTTCAAAGGATTTAGGATCCATGAAAACTTCAACAGTATCTCCCTTAAGGAGAGGACTATGATCTTCAGGATGAGGTATCGAGACACCATCATCAACTTTAGATAGAGGAGCCTCCTCATCCATATTAAAAAATAGATTCCCTAAAGTATGCTTGCTTATTCAAGCAATATGAGAATCGTCATTTATGGTGAAAGGAAGGAAAGTGGGAATAGGCACCTAAGAATTCTTCCAGTGCTTCTTCTGATGAAAATACATCTAAAGGAACTTCGTCATGTTTTATTCTATCCCATATCAATTCAAGATAAACTAAGTTGAGAGGTTCAACTGAAATCATGCCAACAATCCACCATGGATTTTGTGTAGATTATTCAATAGAGCATCCCAGTCCCAAGTTATGCTTGCGAGGCTTAAATTGGATAGGGACTTGAATTCCTTATACAATGTGCCCAAGACCTTTATGTCTGTAACCATACTTAGAAATGAGCCTATATCTAGGGCCATAATTCATTTGCAAAGCCTTGGAAGGAGGTAGTTCCACATAGAGAGCGTCAGTCCACCAATGAGTGTCAAACGTGTCTACGAGACCACAACCATCCTTCTCATCAAAATTACAAATTTTAACCTCCCCAGCATAATTTTGATCATCCTCGTTAACAAGGGAACAACTGGGTTCCTGGGTAGGATCGCAACTTTCCTTCTCAGCAAGAGATTGATCAAATTTCTTAGTGGAGGTATTTGAAGTTATTGGAAGATCAAGGTGGATGGGATTCACTTTGTACTCTTCGATGAAGAATTTAGAGAAGTCCAAGGATCCTGAATCATCACCAAGACACACATTTGATTCAAAGGAAGAAGTAGATAGGGAAGACTTGGGAATTTCTTCTTTAGGTTGTTCCTTTTTCAACACACTCGCTTCGGGGATGATCTCTACAAAGTGCACCACCGAAGACCATGTCAATGTATCATAGGTTAGTGATGAAATAAAATTCTTAAGAGTGGAAAAAATCGAGGCTCGATCAACAGACGCTAACTCACAAAGGTGGAATACTTCAGGGCCAACCTTAATTGAGACCACTTGATTATTAGCTACAAAATTAAAGAGTGATCCAAAGTAGAAGTCATGGCTCCCATAGAATGAATCCAAGGTCTTCCTAGAAGAAGATTGTAAGGCAAGGGGCCAAGAATCACATACATCAAAGTGGGTAAGGTACGGGTCCTAGCCACAAGGGAAAGATTATCATGCCTAGGGCTTTTCAACCAACATTATCAAATCCACAAATGTATAGAGAAGAAGCATCTAAGGAAGAAGAATCAACATTAATCTTAGGTAACAAATCCATACCGCAAACATTGAGAGTTGAACTGGTTTCAATGAGGGTACATATGATACCAATGTTATTAACACTAACTATGATCGTTAGAGGATCCACTTGCTTCTGTACATCCAGGGGCGGAAATTTCTGTGAATAAAACGTAATATTCAAAAAATCCACACAAATGTGAGCCATCAGCGCATTAACATGTGTTGGCCTAGCAGAAGCAAGCAAGAGGATCTTTTGCAAGGTTTCTTGGAGCATTCCTTGGTAAATTGGAGCAATTTGAAGCAAATACCAAAGTGAGATCTTAGCCAGAGTAACACGAAGTTTCTCGAAAAGATCATAGTCTCCATGTGCTTTAGCCACTGGTTTAGGTATTGAAGGAAGATTTGGTTGAGAAGGAACTAAAGAAGTAGGAACTTGAGTAGGTTGAGGTGTAGGAACAAAAGGTTGTTGATTCAAGTTCTACTAATTTCTTCTAGTACATATGTGTGTGCTATGACATTATAAGAAGTAGAGTCTGTAGCTCATAAAAATCTTGTATACAAATATGTTGAGTCATCATAATACAGGGCCCCATATATAGAATGAATCTTCTTAGGAGAAGGGCTAGCTAGATTCAAGTAAACAACAAGTCTCTTAGGCCTCAAGGAAGCCATGGAGACTACAACAACATTCACCGACTCTTCAACCGACGAAGAAGAAGTGGATGTTTGTGAAAAAGTTTTCTCGAGAGATCTATGAATAGAGGAGGATGCTTCTAAGAAATCATCTAGAGAATCATCCAACATATCGAGATATTCCTTAGAGAAATCATCATCATAAGCATTAAAATATTGCAGAAAAAGATCTGACATGTTTCATGTCAGGTTCACCAAAATGTAAGAGAAGGGGGAGCGAACTGCCCTAAACTATCTCAAGTTTTACTGAATGAAGAAATTGCAAAGAAGTTCATACTAAGGATAATATTGTAATAGACTACTTCAGAATCCGAAAGAGCATGGTATTGAGATCTCTCCTCCAAAAGGAAGAGCTCTTGGCCAAATGACTATAACGCAGTATCAAGATGCCAACACCACATATTGGAGTCCAAGGGACATGTTGACATCCAAGGAAAATAGAGAACCAAAACCTTGAGCAAAAAAAATTAAACCCTACTAACATACTCAGACCCGAGGTCTATTCAACAAAATAGATAAACAGAAAGCAAGATGCTAGAAAATACTCGGGAGAGCCAAGGATAAATATACAAGTGATTGTGCACTTGAAACCTTTCCCCAAGATTCACTTTGGCAACCTGCATACAAGACGAATGAGGAAAACTTTTTGGGGATATTTCGGGGCTTGTCGTAGTCAAACCCCCGCTTTGGTGTTCCCACCTCCATGGACAACCAAATAGATAGGAAAAGTAGACAAAGTGAACAAATAAGGAGTGGTAAAAGCAATCCCCACTCAAGGAGGAGAATCTGTACCACAAAGTAGCAAAGTGAACAAAGTAATCTATTAGCAAATAGATAAGTAGAAGAGAGTGTTACCAATAGTCCTCGACCCCCTCTTAAACGCATAGACATGCTATTGAATGCTTGCAAGAGAGATTTGGCTATTGGAGGGACCTCAATCCAACAAAGCTTCACTGTAGAAGCAAGAGCTAGAGAATGGAGCAAGATCAAAAGATTCAAGTCTCAAAATGAGAGAAAAAGAAGAGTTTTGTTGGTGCAAGAGGTAGGAGGAGCCATTACACTTGGAGTTATGACTGCAGGGACATGTCACAAGTCAGGATTCCAAGATTCTGTATTTCAAACTCAAAAAACCATGTGGATGCTAGTGCACCACGTGGACGTTCGCGCACCGCATAGGTGTCTAGCACATCAATTTTTGGGAAATGAGGTGGCGGACTATTGTTGCTTCATCGTTGGTCCTCATGGAGTTGGAATCATGAAATTCTGACCCATGAGGTTCTTATCATAAATGTGCTTAGGCATAATAAATGCAAGGCTAAATGCGTAAATGTGAAATTGCCCCTAGGGTGCAATTTTGTGACATTACACTATGTAAACACATTAGGCTGGGTGGGTGAATGCTAGGGTAGGCCCCATTTTGTACCCCAATTTTCCTAAAACTTCCAAGTTACACTATTCCGACAAAGTCTCTTAAGGGACCTAAGAGCAAAAAACTACCAAATTATCATAGACTAATTCTCAAAATACACGGAACCTAGGAATTTTTCGTCTAAACCTATAGGTTTATATGGGGTCCCTCTATATTATCCTATCTTTATTCTAGTCAAATCGACATCGTTTGATCATTCCAATGATGGATGTGTTCTTGCAAAAAGTGTCAATTAAGAGTAGTGTAAATGTGGAAACATGTATTTTTTTGCATTTTGTGTGGCATGGGGCCTAATTGACTATGCCAACATGTTGAGGTGGTTGGTTCAATGCTACTAGAGGCCTCATTTTTCACCATAGTTGTGCCAATCATTTCAAGCTACACTATTATGACACAGTGTCTTAAGAGAGCTAAGAGAAAAACACTGCCAAACTATAATGAAGTATTTATCAGAGCTCATGGCATGCAGGAATGTTCTATCTAAACCTATAGGTGGATTTTGGGTCCCACTATATTATCCTATCTCAATTATAGTCAACTCGACACCATTTGATCATTCCAACAATCAAGGCATTCTTGCAAAAAGTGTTAGTTGAGAACAATGTAAATGTGGAAACATGCATTTTTTTGTATTTTGTGTATTATGGGGTCTAATTGACTATGAAAACACATTAAGGTGGGTGGTTCATTGCTACCAAAGGCCTTGTTTCATACCCTATATGTCCTAATCATTCTAGGCTACACTATTTTGATGCATTGTCCTAGAGCTCTAAGAGCAAAAAACTACCAAATTATGATGAATTAGTTCTCGAAGCTCATGATACCTTAGAATGTTTTGTCTAAACCTATAGGTGGATTTTAGGTCCTTCTATAGTATGGGTCAGTGCAAGATCATGGGGGTCCAAACTAGGCCCCTAAGTGGCAATGAAATTTTAGAAAAATAGAGTTAGGAAACTTGACATAAAAATTTGAATAGTTTATTAACATAATTATAAAAATATGTAAGAACAAAATTTGTAGCAAATTGAATTTAGTTTCTAGACTACTAATCCATTTTTGGAAAAAAAGTATATCTATTTTGTGAAAATTTGAAATTTCAATGCAGTAGTACTAAATTTTTAGGAAAAAGATAAAAAGCAGGTGTATATCAGACCAACCTAAGTACAAGAAAAAAATAATTATTTTTTTCTAAAACTTTCAATACATGTAGAAGACACATGCCCGAATGTGTCACATTTATTTTTGTAATTTTTTTGCATGTAAATAATTAGTTATAAGTTTTTTATTAGAACATTTCAAAATTATTAAAATGTGTTTGTCTAACCACCATAACTTGGTCAAAAATTTATGAAATTCAATTTTTTTTATCGTATAGTATGCGAAGCATAGAATGTGGTGCATCTTTTAGATTTAAAAAATGTTAAATAGTTTGAAAATTACAGATGTTTTTCAATCAACCTACAAATCAAGACTTTATTCGTAATGTATGTAGAAAATCAATAATAATTATTTATTAGATTCAAAATAAGTCATATCTTATATTGGTAGAAAGTTGACAAATTTTTCAACAAAACCTTTTCATTTCATCAAATTTAGATAAAAAAAGTCATCAACCACAAGGGTGAACATCAAAAAACTATGGAAATTTTGTAAACACATTTTTTCAATTGACTTTCTAGGTTTGGAAATCCCAAACCAAATACTGAGCCTATTGACATTGTCAAAAAAAATAGATATCCATTTCTAACAGATATCTGTTACCTGTATTATTTGTAATACATAATATTTAATATGTTAATATATACTAATATACTAATATATATTATGTATTGTTTATTATATATTATTATATTATAATATTATAATATATTATATACTATATACTACATATATTTTATATAGTATATTATATATTATATAGTATATATTAAATATTAAATATTATATTAATATTATGTAATATATATTACTATATATATATATATTATATAATATATTTAATACATAGTATATATTATATACTAAATTATAATATATATATAGTGAGATAGAGAGAGGGCGTGTGAGAGATAGACGGAGAGACCTAAGAGAGAGACCTGAGAGAGAGAGAGAGGAGTGGGAGAGACCTAAGAGAGAGAGGGGGTGGGAGGGACAAGAGGGAGATATCTGAGAGGGAAGAGAGGGACTAAGAGAGACTAGGTAGGGTGGGAGGTATAGAGGGAGTGAGAGACCCAAGAGAGAGGGTGTCTAGAGTAGGGTGGGAGGTATAGAGGGAGTGAGAGACCCAAGAGAGAGGGTGGGAGGGAGAGAGCGATGGAGAGAGGGAGAGAGAGACTTGAGAAGAAGAGAGAGATAGAGAAAGACCTGAGAGGGAGATGGAGAGTGAGATAGACCTAAGAGAAAGAGAGAGGGAGAGGGAGAGGGACTGAGAGAGTTGTCTAGGTAGGGTGACAGGAATAGAGGGAGCAAGAGACCCAAGAGAGATAGGGTGGGAGGGATGGAGAGAGAGAGAGAGAGAGAGAGACTTGAGAGGGAGAGAGGGAGAGACCTAAGAAAGAGAGGGGTTAGGGAGGGAGATACTTGAGAGAGGGAGTGAGAGAACTTGAGAGAGAGAGAGAGGGAGTGGGAGAGACCTAGAGAGAGAGAGAGAGAGATTAATCTAGTTAGGGTGGGAGGGAGAGACCTGAGAAAGAGAGAGAGAGGGGGGGAGTGGGAGAGACCTGAGAGAGAGAGAGAGAGGGACCTAATAGAGAAAGAGAGAGGGAGTGGCAGAGACTTAAGAGAGGTAGGGAGTGGGATATGCCTAAGAGAGAGAGGAGTGGGAGAGACTTGAGAGAGAGAGAGAGGCCTAAGAGGGATATGGAGAGTGAGAAAGACTTGAGAGAGAGAGAGACCTAAGAATGAGAGAGAGACCTAAGAGAGAGAGGGAGTGGGAGAGACTTGAGAGAGAGAGAGAGAGGGAGAGAGAGAGAGTTCTCTAGTTACTTCCTCCCAGAGACTTGTTGGCGATGTTGTAAAGCACCAAATTTTAAACAATCCTATTAACACTGTCTTTGATGCCAAGTGACTCATTGGAAGGAACTTATCCGATTCTTGTGTGTAGGACTACCTAAAATTTTGGAATTTACCATCATCCAAGGGAAGGATGATAAGCCTATCATCCAAGGACCACTTAGAAAGGAGAAACTAAGTTATTTGCACTTGAAGTGATATCATCCATGTTGCTCATGAAAATGAAGACCATTTTTGAAAAATACCTTGAATGTGAGGTGAAGAATGTGGTTATTACAATGCCTGCTTATTTTAATGATGCACAAAAGAGAGAGCCACAAAGGATGTTGGTAAGATTGCAGGCCTCAGTGTCATGCAAACAATTATTGAGCTGATCCACAACTATAACTTATGGCTTCCATGATGTTCGCTAGAGAAAGAAGTGTTCTCGTCTTCAATTTGGGTGGAGGTATGTTCGATGTGTCAATTCTTTATGTTCGAAAGGGTAATAATGTCGTTCAGGCCATTAGAGGGGATTTGCATTTGGGAGGTCAAGATTTTGATAACATAATGCTTAATTACTATGTTCAAAAGTTCAATACAAAATACAAGTTGGATATCAATAGTAGTGTTAGAGCTAGAGATGAAGAGAGTATAAGATATATAATATATAGTATATATAATATATAATATTCTATTTATATAATATATAGTATAAAATATATATTATATATAATATATAGTATATAGTATATATAACATACTATATATAGTATATATATTATATATACTATATAAAATATATTATTTAATATATATCATAATATATAATATACAATATATTATGGTATATTAATATATAATACATTTATTATATTGAATAATACATAATATTGGTTTTATGTATTATTTGGTTTATAAAAATAAAAAGCAAACAGATATCCATTATTTATTGTATAAGATTTGAAGCTTCCCCTATGCATACATATTAATATATAATATATACAATATATAGTTGTTTAGGAGTGAAATTGCACCCCTTATGCAAATTCCCCTTTTTCCCTTCTCCACTTTGGAAAACCAAGTTCAGAGGCTTAATTACACATAAGCCCATTGCTTTCATCCCACTTGGCGCATGTTTTGAGCGTCAACAGAGGATTTTTTGTCAGAGACTCTCGCGCGGTGCGTAGATGTCAACATGACGCATAGACGTACGCACGACACACTTACATCCCTGGAAAATTCCTACAGTTGGAGTTCCAAAGGTGTTACACTTCTCATTGGTAGTTGATTGGTAACACCCTCTTCAGACAACCAACCCGAATATGGTTGTTTTCTTCTTCTCTCCAACAAGCATTTCATCATCTAAGAATTCAATATATCCTCTACAAGCTCAAGCAATCTTCTTCAAACTCTCTTGCATACACTTAAAGCACTTTAGCATCACTTTTTCACTCCATAGCAGCAAATCCTTCACTCCATCACTTCACTAGAGCAAGTGTGGGACAACACCATTGCAGCAAAGGCTCGAGTACTCTCATTCTCTCCTCCATTGGCCTTGAGTGCTTCAGTAAGCACATTTATTGTTTTATAGTAAGCTTCCCACTCCTCTCCTCTATTACTTGGTTCAGTAAGCACATTTATTGTTTTATAGTTTTTTAGTGCTCTTTATTACATTACTTTCTTTATCATACTCACTTTCTTGTCTGTCCGTGGAGGTGGAAACACCTAAATGGGGGTCTGACTGAAGTAGGCCCCTATATAGCCACCCAACATTTTTCCTCTTGCTTGTGTGTAGGTGTACGTGCTATTGGGAGCTATCTGGCAAACAAATTCCTCTGTGAGATTATTCTTGCCATCCTAACTCTTGTTTTTCTACTTTATCATATTAGAGCATACTTTGTTTACTTCATAACATTGTTTTGGTCCTTTGGAGGTAGTTAGTTGGGCTGTTAGTCAGTTTTCTAGCATTCAACCTTGTCTCTTTAGTTGTCTGGTCATATGAACACCAGCGCACTTGAGAGACATCAATGCATCGAGTTGTCATCCTGAGACCGTGCTTTCATCCTTGGAAAGAGCTTACTGAGGCATAATGTTGAACCCAAAAACTAGCTTGCCTAGCCACTTTTTGAGGTTTGGGTCTACAGAATATTCGAAGGGCCTTATGATTCTCCTTATTCTTGTCTTGCATTTCCTAACACCCCATTAAGCTAAGGTAAGTTAGGGCAGCCTTTTGCATCTTGGCCCTCCGTGACCTAGGGCCTTGCACATGGTGGTCCCCCTATCTTACATTTTGGTGAACCCGACGTGAACCATTTTGGTTCTGTTTTACGATACTGATAGTTCCTTTCCTCGTACTCTAGGAGTGTTGTAGGTGCGAGTGTTGTGAAGCTATCACCTTACAACCCAACCTGCAACCCCTAGTTGGCGTAGTTGGAAGGCTTCGATGTGTTGCGTAACGAAACCTTACTTGGGTCACCATCTTATCTTTTAACCTTTAGGGACTCTGAGAAAGTATCGTCTAGTGTGTGTAATGGCCTCCTTCCTGCATCAACCTATCCCCTCTACGCAGCCTGTGGACAATGGTATTGGTATAACCTTCACTTCATAGGACCTTTCGATGGGTTTTAATAGGGAACCATCTCCTCTCTATATCCTTGTGCAGATCATAGGAAACACCCTACCAGGTGTTCTCATTGATCTGACATCACTAGTAAACATAATAACCGAGGAGATCACGCTAATTAACTTCTTACATAAAGATGTGTACAATGCACCTCTAAGCACCATCTGCACACATGACGGGATTTTTGTACCCCCTTTGGGTAGTATTGTCCTATCAGTCTTGGTTGGACCTGAAATTGTGAAACTCCTATTTGACATTATCCCTGGGTCTAAACTCTTTAGAGTGAAGTTGGGTATCCCTTGGTTAGCAGCTATGAATGCAGTACCCTCGGTCATACATAAATGTTTAAAATTTATCCACGGGGTTTTCGTACATGTAATTCATGACACCGGTTATAAACCACCGGTTGCTCGTGGTAGCTACTCCTTGGATTACTCTTGGCCTATGCTCGTTGGTCCTCTCCCACCTAGGAAGAACCTTTTTGCACCAAATGTACCAAAATTATAAGAAAGGGTTCCTGAGGCCGAGAGTGAGATACCCTCCATCACCTTATGTTGTTTCACATAGGGCTTGACTAAAAGTTGACAGCAATGCCGCTAAGGCATGTAGGAGGGAAGATGAGAAGCGGTCCCAAGATCCTACTTCTTCCTCTTCTGCTGACACTTCTTCTCACTCTGTTGTGGTGCCATCTAATTTTTTTTTGTGCTTGTGGGAGAATCCTATGGTGCTCGCTCGACGAAAGCCTAAGTGTCCCACATTCGAACTTCCTATTCTGTCGACAAAGCCTAGACCCATTCAGTATAATGGGAAGGGCTCCCATGGAGAGTCATCTTTGTCTTGACCTTCTATTACTCTTGCTCCTAAAGCAGTGAGTGGAAAGAGGCCCACTGTCGAGGCTCTTGAGGCGACTCCTATTTCTCCCCAACCTTCTCCTCCTGCTCCCATTCAGGAATTCATTCCTCCACCAGAGACGGTCATAGTGGATGTTCCCATGGTTAAGCAAGAGCTTTCCATTCCTTCACAACCTCTAGCCTCCAACTCAAAGAGTCATAGAAACTACCTTGCACACAAGCACAAGTGTCAGCGAAAGGCTCTTCTGGCTGAGTAGGCTGCCTCATAGGGAAAGGAAGAAGAGACAACCGCCCCTACTTTAGGGATTCCTGCAGCATCCTATTCTTTCCTTCCCTCTTCTTCTCTTCAATCTAGTTCTGCACCACTTTTGACTTCCATTGTGAGTACGAATGCGCCTAACCCCAAGGGGGTGCAGGTGTTCATTGCTCCTTCTGTGGAGCCGCCTTTGTTGATGTCCATTCCAGATATCCAGCCTTTCTCGAAACCCATGGATATGACTAATACCTCAGTTGTATCCACTGTGGTCCTTTCCTCCTTTTCCTTGGCACCTCTAGCCTCATTTGTGGGGAGTTCATCTCCTTTGATGAAGAAAAAGGTGGAGTGTGGTCCTTCTAGTAGTGAAGCACGTAAGAGGAGCCCACCTTCTTCACAAGGTGGTCTAGTGCTGACTTGTTCTATCCTAGTGACAGAACCAGTCTCGGCTTCCCCTGAATTCATCACTGCTCTTGAGTCATTCAACGAGCCTAGTGATGAATCTTAGTCACAACCTGCCCCATCCACTGAAGCTAAACATGGTGCTCCTGTAGGGTGCATGTTTAACTTTGTGGATGAAGTTTTGGCCTTGTCAGTGATCTTCACAAAATCACTGACCCTAGCTCCACAAGAGCTCGGCAAAGAAGACCTTGTGGGGGTTTCTTCCTTAGCCCTTGTTATGGGAGGGCTAGATGCTCCTCCTCTTAACGTCCCTCCACTACAGGCTCTTCCTCCTTCCCCCTAGGATGGTCTAGAATGGGAAGCGAATGACCTCTTGGTTGATTAGTGTTAAGAGGAGGCCTCTTGATCTTGTATGTGTGTTTTGTGATGTGTTCCCCCCATGATCATTCTATGTGTGTCTGGATGACCCTTGTCACCCCTGATGGTTCTTAGATTTAGACGTGGTTTTTGTGTCGTAAACCTCCTTCTATTTGTATCATCATTCTTCCATGTTTGTGCTTGATTTTCAATAAATTGGGGATGATGCAAAGCGTTGGGGGAATTTAGGCTTCCCTTCCATGTTGACCCATCTTTTTATTTTTACTTTGTCTTCTCATGCATTCTTCACATGGTGTAATATAGTAGGGGGTTGATGACAGTTCATTTATATACTATTACTATGCATATATATATATATATATGAGCAGTTCTGACCCCAAAATATCAGGCTACCCCTGTGCCCTTTCTTTGTATTTTTCTCTTTCTCTTTCTCTTTCTCTCTTCTTTTCTTGAGTTGTCCCTCTCATGTGTAACAACACCCTTTATTCAACATTCCAATTTTTAGAAAATGCATTCGTTGCCAATGAATCTTTTCTTGAAAATCTTCACAAACCTTTCTTCAGAATTGCATTCTCAATTTGGAGCCCTAATGAAACATGTTTCCTTCATCACGGTTTTGTAAAGAAAGAACTTGAAAACCTTCCTCCAAAGTGGGAAAATCTTTGACCTTCCCTTCACATGAGGGCATATTCTTCCTTTCAAAATCCTTGACGATGTGAACATCTTTCAAAAGGATCTCTTGATGATGGATCACTCTGACAAAGAAAACATCTACTTTCGAACTGTGTGTCCCTTGAGTGGACCCCCTCTTCACAATAGGTTCCTGAGGGAACCCTTTGAAATTCTTCCAAATTGTTGGCGGTCTGTGCGATGTCCGCTTACTCACCTACGTGGCTGCTTCCTGACTCTACAGAGTCTGCTTTCCTAGGTTTCCTCTATGTGAAAGATCTTGGGGGATACCTCCTTGCAAGTCTGAGATCCTGTAGGGAATTTCCTTTGAGCTTACTCCATGAGAGAGATCTTGGGGGTGGCTCCCTTGCAGGTTTCCAGGTCTGTAGGGTGCTTTCTTGGGTTTCCTTCATGTGAGATCTTGGGGTTTACCTTCCCTACAGGTCTACGGGTCTATAGGGCACTTCCTTGGGTATTCTTCATGTCAAAGATCTTGGAGAATACCTTCCCTACAATTCTGCGAGTCTATAGGGTGCTTTCTTGGCTTCCTTCATGTGAGAGATCTTGGGGGACGCTTCCCATGTATCCTCCATGTGAGAGTTCTTGGGGGACACCTTCCTTGCAGGTTTGTATACCTATGAGGCGCTTACTTCACAAGGCTTCCTTCATGTGAGAGATCTTGGGGGTTTCCTCCTTGCAGGTCTGTGGGCATGTAAGACACTTTCATTCTTCAACTTCATAGTTTTGAGAAACTATGAGGTCCTTCGCTTTCCCTGCACCTTCAAGTTCGTCAAATCATGGTTTGCTTCCTAGACGGTTTAGGTATACATTTCTAACCTTACTCTTCTTCGATCTACTTTATCAAGCACTCATTAGTATTCGTTCTCACTAAAGTGGGGGAAAAATGTATAGGAGTGAATTTGCACCCCTTATGCAAATTCCCCTTTTTCCCTTCTCCACTTTAGAAAACCAAGTTCAAAGGCTTAAGTACACATAAGCCCGTTGTTTTCATCCCACTTGGTGCCTGTTTCGAGTGTCGAAAAAGGAATTTCTATTGGGGACACCCACGTGGTGCGTAGACGTCTACTCGGCGAACTTACGTCCCTGGCAGATTCCCGCGGTCAGAGTTGCAAAGGCATTACACTTCTCATTGACAATTTATTGGTAACGCCCTCTTCGGCTGACCGACCTAAATATGGCGGTTTCATCTTCTCTCCTTCAAATTCACTCCTTCAACAATAATTTCATCCTCTAAGCATTCAATCTATCCTCTACAAGCTCTTCACAAGCTCAAGCATTCTTCTTCACTCTCTCTTTCATCCACTTCAAGCACTTTGGCAACACTTTTGTACTCCATAGTAGCAACTCCTTCACTCCATCACTTCAGTAGAGCAAGTGTGGGACAACACCATTGCAGCAGAGACTCGAGTACTCTCATTCTCTCCTCCATTGGCCTTGAGTACTTTTGGTGGAGGTGGTAAGCTTCCCACTCCTCTCCTTTATTACTTGGTTGAGTAAGCACATTTATTATTTTGTAGTGGTTTAGTGTTCTTTATTACATTACTTTCTTTATCATACTCACTTGCTTGGCTGTCCGCAGAGGTCCATGGAGGTGGAAACACCTAAACAGGGGCCTGACTGAGGCAGGCCCCTATACAGCCACCTAACATTTTCCCTCTTGCTTGTGTGTAGGTGTACGTGCTATTGGGAGCTAGCTAGTGAACAAATTCCTTTGTGAGATTATTCTTGCCATCCTAACTCTTTTTTTTCTACTTTATCATATTAGAGCATACTTTCTTTACTTCATAATGTTGTTTTGGCCCTTAGGAGGTAGTTAGTTGGGCCACTAGTCAGTTTTCTAGTGTTCAACCTTGTCTCTTTAGTTGTCTGGTCATACAGACACCATCGCACTTGAGAGACGTCAGTGCGTTCCCCTGTCGTCCCGGGACCGCGCTTTTGTCCTCAGACAGAGAGCTTCCTGAGGTGTGGTGTTGAACCTAGAAACTAACTCACCTAGCTGCTTTTTGAGTTTCGGGTATGCAGAATACTCGGAGGGCCTTATGGTTCTCGTTATTCTCATCCCACATTTCCTAACACCCCATTAAGCTGAGGTAAGTTAGGGTAGCCTTCCACATCTTGGCCCTCTATGACCTAGGGTCTTGCATGTGGTGGTCCCCCTATCTTACAATAGTATCTATTATATATATTATATAATATTTAATATATAATATATAGTATATATAGTATATATTATGATATATTAATATATAATAGATTTAGTAGCCCACACAGGTAGCGAAGTTGTCTTAAGCTGTGGGTTTGCTCCCTGTTGGTTTTGGGTTCAACACCGCTCCTAGGTTTACTCGGTTGGGTTTGGCTTGCGGGTTGTTGGGTCCCCCTGCAAGGGACTAGTCTCACCTTAGCTCGCCCCTTTGGACGCCAGGCTAGGTCACAGGGATACCCATGTCGTTAACAAAACATAATTAAATATATGATACATTTATTATATATTAAGAATACATAATAATGGTTTTATGTATTATTCAGTTTGTAAAAATCTAAAAAAAGGGGATATCCATCTATAACAGATATTCATTATTTATTGTATAAGATTTGCAGCTTCCCCTATGCATACATATTAATATATAATATAATTTATATACTATATAATATATTTAGTATATTAAATTAATATATTAATATATTATATATTAATTTAATATATTACTATATAATATATTAATATATAATAAATATATTATATAGGGGTTTGGAAGGGATAGAGGGAGGGAGAGACTTGAGAGAGAGACCTAAGAGGGAGAGAGAGAGAGAGACCTGAGAGGGAGATGGAGGGAGAGAGGGGAGAGGGAGAGGGAGAGGGAGAGAGAGACTTGAGACAGAGGGGGCAGAAAGGGAGGGAGAGAGAGAGAGGGAGTGGAAGAGAGAGGGAGAGAGTGAGAGATAGAGATAGAGGGAGGGAGAGGGAGAGGAGAGAGACTGAGGAGGGAGAGAGAGAGAGGGGGAGAGAGGGAGAGAGGGAGAGAGTGGGAGAGAGAGAGACCTAAGAGGGAGATAGAGAGTGTGTGTGAGAGAGACTTCAGAGGGAGGGAGAGAGAGGGAGATGAAGAGTCAAAGGGAGATGGAGTAAGAGAGAGAGAGAGAGGGAGAGGGAGTAGGAGGGACCTGAGAGAGAGACTTCATAGGGAGAGAGACTTTAGAGGGAGATAGACTTTAGAGAGAGAGACTTGAGAGAGAGACCTGAGAGAGAGGGAGGGAGTTGGGGAGAGAGAGAGAGGGGGGGACTTGAGAGGGGGAGAGGGAGAGGGAGAGTGGGAGAGAGAGACCTGAGAGAGAGAGAGAAAGACTTTAGAGAGAGAGAGGGACTTGAGAGAGAGGGAGTGGGAGAGAGGGAGAGAGAGATAGAGGGAGGGAGAGGGAGAGACTTGATAGGGAGAAAGGGAGGGAAAGAGGGAGAGAGAGAGTGGGAGAGAGAGACCTTAGAGGGAGATGGAGAGTGTGTGTGAGAGAGAGAGGGAGAGAGGGAGTGGGAGACTTGAGAGGGAGAGATTTAGAGAGTATAAGATATAGAATATATATAATATATAATAATTATTTATATACTATATAATATAAAATATATATTATATAATGTATACTATGTATACTATGTATTAAATATATTATATAATATATAATAAATTTATTATATATTAAGAATGCATAATAATGGTTTTATGTATTATTCAATTTGTAAAAAACTAAAGTAAACAGATATCCATTATTTATTGTATAAGTTTTGAAGCTTCTCCTATGCATACATATTAATATATAATATAATTAGGGACAAAGACAACAGTAGTAGGACTCAGTTTAAGGAAATCTCCATTAACTTTGGCAACATGAGGATTAAGTAAATCCTATATTTGATAGCAATTCTTGAATGATGATATCATGTGTATTATGTAAATTGTATCTTGAATGTTGTACGCATGGGTGTTGATCATGACTTGTGACTTATGACTTACGTGTATTCAAGTGTATACTTTACAAATTACATGTATAATTTGTAACTTATGTGTATTCCAATGTATACTTTGTGACTTACGTGTTTTCATGCATATACTTTGTATTCATGTTTGTACTTCATGACTTACGTGTATTTGAGTACATGCTTCAATTATTCATTGATTCTTAGCGTAAGCACACCCATTTGAGTGTGTTAGAACTATTGGTTTAGTCACATGATGAACGGAACAAAAGTTACACCACCTTGCAACTTTACACTGCATGCATATGATGCTTTTTCCATCAACTAAAAATTTGACACCACGAGAAAACGCCTCAAAGATATGAAAAATTGAGAGATGTTATTGTAGAGGGCCCCTAAATGATCCCCTATCCTTAGACATAATGTTTTTAAGTGCCAGGGTTTTTGAATTATAGCTCATCAAAGATTGTTTCCCTTTTGCACTTTGGTTTCTTAAGAGACTTTGTTGATACAATGTAGCTCAAACTGTTTCGGCATGCTTGGGTGCGAAAGAGGACCTTGGCTCATGATGGATGAAGCAACTAAGATAGTTTCCTATACAAAAAATGACAAGAATGTAACACAATTTAAATACACATGCACATATAATCATAATGGCAAGAATATTAAAAAACATATACCTATTGTGATGGTTCTTCCAATGTGTTAGGCTCAATCAACATGGTTGTAAAAGTACCAGGTTCTTTTGCATAAAAAGACATGATTACATTAGACTATAAATCTATGTACATGTATTTAAACATAATAGATTTCAAAACTTAACATCTAAATAATAATTTAAATGATAATGTATAATGAGTCTCTAGCCCAAATGAAATGGCCGATTGAGTAGCCTCCTGCACTTGTGAAATTTGGTCCTCTGTCAGCAACTGTTAAAGATTCTGACACATAAACATATATTAGCACTAATATATCTTTTAAAATATGAAAGAAAAGATAAAACACATTATGAAATTACTTTAATTCTTACCAGTGCTTCCACATCATCTCTTCCACCCAATGTCTCTCCTGGAAATGGTCCACTTCATGCTCTCTCAAATCCTACATCTGACATATCATGGACCTCATAGTCGGATGTGTCCATTGGAGCCTCACTGGACAATCGAAGAGGACCCAAACATATATTGTGGCACATAATGCAGTAATGGGGCACACAAATATGTGTCGAAGAGGAGGGTGTACTAGTAGCAAGTGATGCACAAGGTGCATCACCATCACGATGGGATGTAGCAGGTGCATCAACATCATGATAGGATGCACTCCCATGCGATTGTGCAACATGTGAGCTCTGCGTAATCAAATAGTCACTCAATGCATGTATGGCCAAAATGTTCTAACTCCCTACATCTACAACAATCTCAGGGTAAGGCACTGGAGTTGGGGAAGCAATAGGCAAAGTAGAAAGAAGTGAGGTGACTCAATGTGCATTGGGTCTATCTTAAGGCACTCCTCTATCCACACCCTAGAAATCTTGCATATCAAAGTAATTGACATGCCTCCTTAGGAAAAACTCGACATAATTTTCATAGAAAATACTGTGGGATGTCAAGATTGTTGTTGGGTGGTTTATCAAAAACCATCCACCAACATTTCCAAAAATTATCTAATATACCTCTATGTGTGCACCATTTAATTGAAAATTTAGGCTTCCACAATCTACAAGCTGTCTTGTTTTGGGATTGATGAATAGTTGAGCTAATTGGGCTTTGCTAGTATCAAGTTCCCTCACTTCATCATATGATAAACCATTGGCATAATGTTTCCTTTAGGACTCTCGCCACTCTACAAACCTATTATGTTGGTTTGTGAGAGTTTCAACATTCGAACTGATTATTTCTAAAGTGTTTTCATATCGGAGAGCTCAGAGAATGTCTCATAAATTCAACATGTTTCTCAATTGATTTAAATTCCTATGGATAGATTCATTGATTGTGGGCACATTTTGTAATGGAGAAATCAATGGCGAAGGAGGATTTGCAAGGTTTTCACCTTGACTAGGGTTGTGATAGCCATTCTTAATCCTGTTTGATGATGAAATTTTTAAAAATTAACAATCATTTTAATGCAAAAAAAAAACTATTTTTTGACTAAAATTCTTCAAAAATCATGCAAAACTAAAATAAATTTGAAAAAAGCATTAAAATTTATACATACTTGTAAATTCTAGGTGATTTGAGAAAAAAAAATTCAAAGGGAAATGGATATCTGAGATGCTCATTTTCTCCAACACATGCACAAGGTAAAAACCATAGTGAAAATAACTCTCGGGTTTTTCTTTTTTTGATTTTAATACATACACAAAATGGATATCCGTTTAGTTCATGTTTTTTTTATTTGGTCAAGTCGAAGACCTGACTTATATGGTATGAGTTTTTTTATATTGTATGAGGGTTTTTATATTATAACATGACATATATATTATATTACAATATAATATAATATAATATATTGTAGACAACATATAGATTAACATATAATAATAACTTTCAACTTTTTTATCATTTGAATATTACAGATATCCATTTAGTAACTAATATCCATTTAGTTTTGGTGTTTGCTATGGCACCATTTACTTTCTACTCAAGCCTAGAAAAAATCAAAGCGGATTTTCATATTTTTGAGCAAGTTAAAAACGTCTTTTTTCACATTGCGATTTTTTGGACCCCATGATCTTGCACAAACCTGTATCCTATCTCGATTGTAGTCAACTCAACACTCTTTGACCATTCCAACAATGAGTGCATTCTTGAAAAAAGTGTTTGTTAAAAGTAGTGTAAATATGTATTTTTTTGCATTTTGTGTGTCATGGGGCCTAACCAATTGCACCAAACATCGAAGTGGGTGGGTCATTGCTACCAAATTCCTTATTTCACTCCCTAGCTATCTTGATCATTCTAAACTACAGACTTCCAACAAAGTCTCAACACAACAATAGGAAAATAAAGTTATGGAAGGTGAAATGAGAATAGCAAAAACACAATAATCAAGGCATAAATAATATAGAAGGTGAAACCAGTATCGAAATGAAAAAAAAGAATAACACATGCAAATACCAAAGTGTAAAAACACATAGGAAGAAAATGCTAAGGCACAAATGAGATAGAAAATACAAATAGAATTGATAATAAAGATGAACAAGTACATAAGTGTAAATATAAGTAGAAAAAGGAGAGGTCTCGTGCAATTGGAATAGGATAATTTCCTAAAAGCTCATCCTCCAAAAAATTAGCATCATACTCTTATTTCTCTACTACATGAGTTTCTTCTTCATTTACATATGTTTCTTGGTAGTATTTGGTACCTTTGAAGAACACATTGCAATAGGTAGAACTATAGGAGCTTATTTTCTTACTATTTATCTTGATTCTTTAGAGGTGACCTTATAGAAATATTTTTGCACTTGTTGAACCATTACAATTTTCTTTGGAATCTATAGAGTAGTACATTTAACATGAAATACAAAATTTTGTAATATATGACCCTTATACTTCTTTGGTGGAATAGGGGATTGAAAAATAATATGAATATTTGTCATTTTAGTTGTATTTCTTTTCTTTTCTTTGTTCTTCTAATCTAAGTTGATACACCTCATAAATTTCTTTTGCACTCTCATAAGGAGGTTCTCTAGGAGTGCATATGTACCGTATCCATGGTAAAATGACTTGCCTCAATAAGAGGCTCATATGTATCTTTGAAATCTTTACAATTCTATGATCATGAACATATTTAACTCATTAATGTATAATAAAAGGGACATCCTTTAATTTATCATGTCATGATATACCAAAAAATATGGAATATCTATCCAAAGCAAGAATAAGATGAAATAATATTTTTAATTCCTTAGGATGCATCTTAAGAGATAAAATAACACAACCCAAATTGTGAATCAATATTTTGTAGGTCATCTTTGATAATAATCTCGAATGAGCATAAGAACTTGGATTCAAGTGTTCATTATCTAAAAATTCTTCAATAAATGTTTTAAATTGATTTGTGGCATTGATGAGAATGTCACTAATAATTATGCCCTTTAGTTAAAGGTCATCAATTTTAATCCCAAAAGTAATTTATAATGGGTTCAATTTTTTTTTATTATGACTTCAATTTTGGTGCCAAATTTGCCTCTTAGGTGGAAAATTGTAACTTAAACCCATAAAAAACTCAACACTTGGATTTTAACCTTGAATAAGTATCATTTAGATTATATACACACTCACAATTCCTCTTGAGATACACAATGGCATTGATGCAACTTAAAATCTTCACTATTATAATGCAATAAAAACCTTTATTCTTATGATTCAATGAGGTACATGACCCTCAAAATGAAGCATACCTCATCATGGAAACATAATATCAATACACGCATTCATCTTGCCACATCAAAATTAAATCTACCATACTAAGGTACAAACCTAAATAAGTATGGTTATCCTCAAATTAGAAGCCTTTACATTAGTCATAATGCAATGAGAAATATGATATTATAAACAACCTAAGATTCTAAGCTCATCATTAAGGAGGTCAGTGCTCTTGATAAGGTGATCACATAAACTCTTCATCAAGACACATCAAGAATCAATCCCATTCTCATCTATTCAAAGCCATCTTAAAATAGAGACAAGTCAATCAATCAACCAAACTCACGCCATAGTATATATCAGGACAAAAAAATCATCTAAACCATGCCATCCAAAAAACCCTGTACATGACCAACCAAAGTGGCCAACCAAGACCTAGACTAAGACCTAGCTCACTGGACAAGATGAAAGACTAAAAGAATTGGGAATTTATTCAATCACTCAAATCAAAAGATCTCCATTTTACTTGTCTAATTATTCATTTATTCAATTAATCATTTATAGTAAATATGGACAATATTAGTAAAAACAAATTATTAACTAAAAATCCATGTAGGCATGCAATGTTATGTCAATTAATGTATAATATATGTACAAGAAAGTCATATAAGCTTACAAAAAATCCATATAGGCATACAACAAAGTCCTAATGTAATCACTTCCCTCTAGGGGAAGAGAAGAGATCATTAGTCACCTTTGACTGTCAAGTGGACAGAGAGGCAAGCAATGATGGTTTCTTTCAAACCTTCCAATTGAACCTCCTCTCATAAGTTTTTGGAGCTCCAACTAATACAATAAAATTATACACAAATTAATATATAAAAAATGAAAGTATTATTTAACATATAATGAAATAATCATTATTGTCAACTGATAATCTCTCTCAAGCAATTGTTCCCTCTCTTCATCCTTTCGAGGGGTGTGAATTGGATTTGTGCCCTCCTATGAGAAGCATCAAGAATCAAATTAAACTAAAAATGAATATGATTCAAATTTGTAGTAATGGTCATGAGATAAAATAGAAAATATATTATAAATTTTAATAATCTAGTTCATACCTCTATAAAAGGCATCAAAGATAATATTGCTACAACAACATCTACCTCCACTATCATACATAAATTGGGAGGAGTTTGATCTAATGACAATAATTGAAATTTGAAACAACATTATTAAATTACTAAAATATATCTAAAATTATTTTACAACACATAATGATTAGAAATAGTCAAGCTTACCTCAATGAAAAATGTTTGGCCACTTATGATGTCAAAGGCCCAATATCCACCTGTTCAACATACAATGTGAATTTTAATATTACTATTCATATAAGGTGAAAATATTTACATGTACTCTATTTACTATTTCTTTCCTAATTACATACCTATGACCTCAAAATTGTCATGTACTTAGGAGATGAAGGGCCACCAAATGTAGGGTGAACACTTTGACCCTCAAATTCTATTATTGTTAGCCTATTTTCGCCCTATGGCTTAAATAGCCTTTAATAGCATTTTTTTTTAAAGTTCAATAGGTTTTGAGTCTAAGGTTTTGCACTTGCAAAGGGTTCAATGATTCTAAGGGTAAAATTTAATAATGTATTCTATACGTGTTCAAAAATATAAGTCATGTCTTCAATCTTGAAAAGGAGTCTCGGAATTAGTAAAAAATGCTTTTACTTGCACCAAATCCATGTACATGGGTTGGGGAGGGTGGTTGGGAGGGGGGGGAAACATTTAATGAAAAGGTTCAAGTTCTCTTTGACTGCTTCAATGATTCTAAGGGTAAAATTTAATAAGGTATTTTATACGTGTTCAAAAATATAAATCATGTCTTCAATCTTGAAAAGGAGTCTCAGACTTAGTCAAAAATGCTTTTACTTGCACCAAATCCATGTACATGGGTTGGGGAGGGTGGTTGGGATGGGGGGGACATTTAATGAAAAGGTTCAAGTTCTCTTTGACTGTTTCAATCCTTAGGGTTTCCTGCTATGTTCATTTTTTCCTTCATAGATTTTCAAGCCTACAATGGTGATCCAGGCATTTATGGGAGCAGCTAGGAGTTTTTCGAGCTTGTGGGAGATTAGAAAAATACCAGGTTTTTGTGGTCCTTTCCCTGGAAAAATATGAGAGTTAATCTCTATCAAACTGATTATTATGGTGTGGGCAAGGTTTAAGCAAAATTCTTTAGTCATATGTATTCTTAAATGAGGTCAAATGAAAGAGGGAAACAAACAGTCATACTATCAATAATGCATACAATGTTGACATTGAAATGGACTGTAAAACAGACTATAATTCATGTTTCCAACACTTTTGGTCATAAGAAAACTATCATTGTCATTCCTATCAATGCATGATAAGGCTCTGTTGAAGTTTCAGGTATCCAAGAAATTGAGGGTTGATTCTATGAGTTTTTTGTTGTTTGTTAGGCCGGTTTTGAATCAAGATAGAGTGGTGCAGAAATCTGTGCACTCTAATGTTCTTTATGCATTCCTTTTGTTCCAGAGCAATCATTTTCTATCAAGGGGATTGTTGTCTTACTAGCCTCAAATGAATCACAACCATCTTATGGAGGTAGGGATTCATCACTTTTGCATGCATCTGCAGTCCACGTTCCAGCCCTACATTTTTTGGTTACTATAATGAGAGATGAGTAATGAGGACTTTCATGTGACTGCGCTCAGCAGAAGGTGTTTTAAAGTCCTCATTGCTAATAAGATCGACCTTTCAGCAGAAGCTATGATACTTTGTGTTGTTGGGTGTCACGATACAAAAATACTTGAGAATTTAATGGCCTTGCAACTTCTCTCAGCGATTAAAATATTTGAGTATCTAACACAGTTGGATTAGATTACTCATCTTGGCAAAAGAGGTTATAGAAAAGAGCATGCTCGAGCATTTCCAAACACAAAAAGAGATGAAGACAATTCCATACTAAATTGTTAGAGAAACCAATGGTGATGTGTACGTTGAAGTAAATGGGTAATAATATTCTCCTAGTCAAATTGGGGCATTTGTTTTGACAAAGATAAGAAACTGCAAAAGCTTATCTTGGCAAGTTTGTCTCAAATGCAGTCATTACAGTTCCGGCTTACTTCAATGATGCCCAGAGATAGGCAACTAAAGATGCTGAAAAAATTGTTGGGTTGGATGTGAAAAGAAATTATCAACGAGCCAACATTAGCTGCACTTCAATATGGAATGAATAATAAAGAAAGGTTTGATTGTTGTGGAGGAACTTTTGATGTGTCGATATTGGAAATCTAGAGTGGTGTTCTTGAGGTGAAGGCTACCAATGGTGATGCATTCTTGTGTGGAGAGGACTTTGATAACACTCTGCTTGACTATTTGGTTTCTGAATTTAAGAAATCAGAAAGTATCGACTTGTCCAAGAATAGGTTGGCCTTGCAAAGGCTTCGTGAGGCTACAGAGAAAGCTAAGGTAGAGCTTTCTTTATCTTCACAGATAGATATTAATCTACCTTTTATAACAACAGATGCATCGAGGGGAAATCACTTGAATATTACTTTAACACGATCAATGTTTTGAGAATTTGGTTAATCACTTTATTGAGAGAGCTAGAGAACCTTGCAAGAGTTGCCTGAAGGATGCGAGCATCTCAATAAAAGAGGTGGATGAAGTGCTTCTCGTTGGAGGAATGACATGAGTTCCAAAGGTTCAAGAAATTATTTTAGAGATCTTTGGAAAATAGGCATATTGGTGAGACATCTTCACCAAATGACACAAGTGTTGCAATTGGGACTTCACCCCAAACATGACTCTCAGCCATCAAAGGTTTTTATTCCATTCAATAGATTGGTGGAGCGTCAAATTAACAGGGTGTAATATCACCTCTTAAAGGTTCTCCAAGAACATTAAGCTTCAAGTAGAATCAGCATCGTGATGCTATTGGAAGAATCACGAGAGGCATACTTATGAGCAAGGACAACCGAGCAACAAAGTCAACCATCATATACATGCAAGGATGAGAAGGTCTCAAAAAATGGTTTTATGATCTATGCCAACTCCCACGCAACTCTAGAAGCATGTCAAGAAGGCGAGAAGGTACTTTTGGTTTTATGATCTATGCCACCTCCCAAGCAGTCCAGGATGTCCTCTTCGGGACTTAATTGCTTTTGCTATTGCTCGGTAGGGGCTAGAAAGTGTTACAGTTTTATGCTATCAGGAAAAAGAGGCTTAGAAGATTTGCAACAATATCTTGTTGTTGATATCTCAGTTAGCTGGCATTAATATATTTGTGAGCAGAGTGGACCCTTTAAAGGAGCCTCCTGTAGTCACAGAAAATACCGTTTTGTCGATTCTTTTTGTGGATTATTCAATGGATAAAGTTTCATGCTATGTCTCTGATGACGGAGTTGCAATGCTGGCTTTTGAGGTTCTTTCTAAAACTTCAGAATTTGTAGGGAAATTAGTACAATTTTGTAAAAAAATTGATATTGAACCTCAAGCTCCAGAATGGTACTTTGCTCAAAAGATAGATTATTTAAAGGATAAAGTGCAACCCAATTTTATAAAAGAACGCAAAGCAATGAAAAGAGAATGTGAAGAATTCAAGGTTCAAGTCAATGGTTTGGCCCAAAAGCTCAGAAGGTTCCTGAAGAAGGCTGGATTATGCAAGATGGGACTCCTTGGCCTAGGAATAATACTCGAGATCCTCCTGGGATGATGAAGGCATTCTTAGGTCACAGTGGTGGGCTTGATACTGATGGCAATGAACTACCTCGACTTGTCTATGTTTCTCGTCAAAGGTTAGTCTATTGAAGTTTATGGTTATATGAGAGTGGCAGTAAGCACTCCTGGTTCATTTCACTGTGATAAAGAGTCCTTTTGGAGTGATGAAGAACAGTCCAGTCAAAGTAATAGTCACAGGATTTGGAAGGGGGTTATGACTATTAAGTATTGCAAAAGGTACTTCAGATTGTATTTATGGGCAGTTCTCAAATAGAGAGCTTCATCATTGTTTCTCAAAGAGGGTGAATAAGATAGTTAAGACTGTTGATGACTCTGCATGAAGATCATTATTGTGCTTTATGTTTGTGTTAAGGAGAATTCTTTCAGGTCAGTGGTGCAGGTTTGATGAATAAGCAGACTTGTGCTATCAACTACAAAGATTGGTTATCAATGCATGAAGACAAAGCATGAAGAAGAGAACAGTTTCATCAGCAAAACCAAAGGGATAGTCACAACTCTATTGGCTTAGTGGGCAGCAGGTACGTCATGAAAAAGATGGTCCATGAAGCACTTAAGCAGAGTGTCTTAATAGTGCAAATAGTTTAGGACAGTTCAATGACCTCGATGATTGTTAAGTATTGATGATACTTGATAGTAATAAGAGAATATGACAAAATGCATGATAAAGGTGACATGATAGAATACATAGAGTAAATTGATTTTGAATGACCTATAGGGCATTATGGTATGTTCTCCATGACAATGCCTTCAAATAATGCATGGTGGCAGCTTAAACATGTGACAATCCCTTATGAAATAGTCTTCAAAAGAATGATGGCAGTGACAGAACACTAGTAATGTGGCAGTCCATGAGTAAAGGGCAGCTACAAAGGGCAGTGACCATGTGACAGGTTTATGTATAAAGTGATAGTGTGCAACAAAGATGAGGACAAAAGGCTTTAGGAAATGAGACAAGTGGCATTTATTTACCTTGAAACCTTTTCCCGCATGCCCTATCATTATGCAAGAGGTAGTTTGGAGAGTAATGAGCAGTTGGAGAGCATCTAGGAGGTTGAATGAGTTGTGCAACTAGTTGAGAGAAAATAGGGGGCAGTTTTGACTCAGTTTGAGCCTTTTCAGGGCATCTAGGAGCTGTTTTAGAAGCTCTAATGGTGGATAAGGTCAAGAGAAAACTTTTTCTTCATTCCAACACCTTTTTGGAACACTTTTAGGGGCTGCAAAGTAGGGGTTATTGTTTTGGACGCCCAAAAAGAGGTTTGACTCAGCAAGTTGATGTATACACTTGTCCTTCTTTCTCAACACATGCTCCTATCATTTAGAAACTGTTAAGCAACATAAAAGCAAGCTTTATCAACATATTTCGGTCAGTTCTTTCTCTCTAGTTTTGTATTATAATTCTCTTGAAGGTTCTTTCAAGCTAGAGAAGCATTGTAACTCAACTTTCAGACATGTACACAACTATGTAACACTTCTTTTTATCAATAAAACACAAGTATTTTTCCTTCTCCAATCTACTTTCTGTGTGCAAATATGAATAATAAATGTATTTTTCTGTGATTTGATATGAATCCTCATTTTGTCTCATTCCTTCAATGCCTTTTGTAGAGATATGCATGCCTTATGCAGCTCATAGGTTATGATAATATTTTTGGAAACTTCTAATTGTGAAGATAGTTGTTTTTTAATTTTAGAGTTGAAAAAAGACCTCATCTTTCCTATGAAATACTGATGTGTAAGTATGTAGAAACTTGAGTTGTGCATGAAACAACTTGTTCATTTGGTCATATTGTGAGTCCAAACAACAATATAGGTTTGAAAGAATCATTTGGTGCATCACCTGATTAGAGTTTAGGTTTCATTTCATGTTTTCCTTCTCTCTTTTCTCAACAAGCAGCAGTAGCATAGGCTAGATTAGGTGAAATCCCAAGGGAACCAGCCCTCTTTGGAGGTTGATCTCCATAATCTAAGCCCACACTTAGGGAGATCATCCCATGTTTCATGAGGTGACTAAGTGATTTCATCATCTTAGCAAGGGTGCACACTTTTGTGACAATAATTACAATCAATTTAGTAATTTAAATTTAATCTTACAATTCAATATGAAATATAGTAAAGTGATTTTAACCTTGTTCAAATTTACCTATCTATCAATTCCAAAAGTCTCAGCTAGCATCTAATCCTCAAACAATATTTGATCCAATATGGATGTGACCTACTATTGGCCACATGCACCCCAATTTTCCTCAAAACCATAATCATAAAGAGAGCCATAGTTTCAACATTTGTGAGGTGAATGTTGAGAACTAGAAGACTCACTCTCATCACCATGTGCTAGAGGCCTACTATGTTGTAAAAGGGTCTTGTGAGAAGTTGATGGAATGTAGGGGTCTCGACCTCAACACTCTCCTTCACAATGGAACAAATCATGGCATGCTAAATGTCTAGCCTAAAAAGGGGTCTATGTGCTTGGTTTTGGGCATATTGTGCCCCACTCCATCCTATGTCGAGACCCCACCTCTACCCTAGAACTCTTGCATGTCAAAGTAGTTTGGGATCATGTTGAGGATAATCTTGCAATAGAATTTCCTCACAAATTACTATGGGACCTCATTGTTGTTACATGGAGGATTGAAAACCATCCACCACCTATCCCAAATATTATTCTTTATCCCTTGGTGTTGGCATCAATGGATAGGGAACCTCCTACAAGTGTTGTGTGGGGGTGCATTGGTTCATGGGTTAGTGAACAATGCACACAAGTCAAATTTCAATATTATTTTATTTTATTTTTTGATAGGATAATTTTTTTCTATAAAAGTGTCTTGTTCCTTCCCTCTTGTTTGACTAGTGATTTGGAAACTCACAAATTATATGTGAGAGATGATAGATTCCAGTGAAGTGGTGAGGGTAAATCGATGGTAGGTTGTTTCACTTGGATCTTTCAACTTTTTAATTATTATTTCAAGTTCTTTCTTCTTGTTTTCTATTTTCCCTACGATGCTTTCTTGCATCCTATGAGGATGTTGAGACATTGTTGGAGGGGTTTTATATGGTGTTCTTCACCAGGGTTTTCTTGAATTTGAATGAGGGTTTTCATGAATTGTGGGAGATTTTCAATTCTTGGAAATTAAACAAAATTCACTCAAAACCTTTTATATCTTGCTATTTAATTGAATTTTCCAAAAAACTAAAAAACAATTACCTCCTCAACCTTGGGGGCATTGTGGTGGTATTTTGGGGGTAAATTGGTAACTTCACAATGCGAGAGCACTCTAGGATGATGTCTATTGTTTTGTAGATGAGGGGCTACATTCAAATGAACTTGGCATCTTCGTTGTTTTATTTTTATGTTTTGTATAATGCGCTCTCATATAGCATGCTCATGTTATAACACGCTCACATTATGTCTTGTATGGGACTAAAACATGCCACTTTTTGGTCCCTCATCTTTCTGCGCTTACCCCACACTTACCTAAACAATTTTAGGATTGTTTATGTGCGTTGTGTCTGTTAACGTTAGATTAATCCTCAATTTTTTAAGCTAAAAATGGGACACTTATCCTTTTGAGCCTTAGGATTTTTCATTATGTATTTTATTTAGTTTACATCCAATTTCAAAAAACCAAACTTATTATTTATTTTTGACTAATTTTTTAGACACCAACCATTATCCACCAACTCAACCAACCTTAACAATTCCACTTCATAGACATTAGGAACAACTATCCTTTGCATCCAAAATTCCAAACTCCATCAACTAACTACCTCCAACCAAATTCTACATACACAATCCAAATTATCCCACTTTCCACCTTAATCCAAATTTTTAATCATTCTTCCATATTTATTTGATGATTTTTCTTGTTATAGTCTTATGGATCAAGATGAATTCTTCAATATTTAGATTTCATTTTTCTTAAGAAAATTTTCCACAAACTCTATTCACTCATTCATCAATCCATAACAAGAACTCACTAGGACAAGCTCCCTCACTACTCCTAAATGCTTATCTAGATCCTAGACTATGTATTAAGCTAGATTAAGGATGCTATGGCTAAATATCAAACAAACAACAATCTATTAGTTATTTGTCTCTTACCTTCTACTGGGGGAACCTATCCTTCACCCCAACCTTTCCTCAACACCAAACCATCTCCCAAAGCTCTATTTCCCATCCATATCCCAAATACTCATCCCTATCACCAATCCAATAAATCCTTGTAGCCTCCACCTCCTATCCCAATCCTTCATTCATAAATTTCTAACTAACTTCATCCCAATCCAAAAACCCATCTAATGAAGTCACATTTGGGGATTTTCTCCAAGGAATAATAGTAAAGGATCTTAATATCCAATGCACAAACAAAGTTATTCCATCCCACCAGATAGTTAATACTAAACCATCCAAACATGCCAATGAGTATGCAATCTTCAATCCTAAACCCCTCATATACCTCAAATCCATTAAGTCCAACATTCACAGACATAATTTTTTTTTATCCCATTCACGTGCATAGCTCAAAGAGTCCCTCCATGCACTAATTTCTAGAACAGAAAATGCTAATCCTCCCTCATTTCATTCAAGTAAATTTGCATGTGAACTTTCTCAAAATCATGCCCAAATGTACCCTATCCTAAATCAATACCCTATCCATGATAAAAAAAAAATATTAGATCAAACACCATCATGTACTCCATCACCTATCAAGATCACTCAAGAGCTTCCTCTCTAAAATCCATTAATACCATTTCAAAATCCTAATTCCATCCAAGAATAGCCCATAGATGATCATGATATTCAAGTTAATCCAATCTTTGATCAATATCTTATATATGATCATGAAATCTAAGTTAATACAATATTTCATCAACATCCTACTATAGATCAAGAAATTCAAGATGATCCCCTCATCCATCTCCATCCAATCCATGATCTCATAATTGGAGTTGATCCCATCCATACTCCAACAACCTCCATTTCCCAAGATGAGAGACTTTCCTCCCTTAGACAAATAGATGATCAAATAAATGAGATGGATAATAACAAACATTTTGATAAACAAGCTACTATGGATCACATTAACATTTCAAATTATAAAGGAACAACAATGATAAAAAAAAGGGGACGTCTTAGCATCTTATCAATTAGGATCATCCGCTTTTGTCAAAGTAGGGCTTCTCATAGAAAAGAAGATAACAAGTATTGATGGTTTCCAACTACATAATGATTTGTTATTATCTTGTTTCTAAAATAGAAAATACCCTATCACAAAAAGAATATAATAAAGAATGAAATATCAAGGAAATGGGTTAGGCCTACATAAACAAGGAATTTTAGAACTAGTGTACTTTAATGAAAATTTTAGATAACAAGGTATTGTATATTAATTGGTTAAGAAACCTAGTGATGTTAGTGGTACCTCATCAATATTGGGGGTAACTTAATATAATAAAAGAATCAAAATAAGAGCCATGTGTAGTCCTTACCATAAGGTTGTTATCAAAACTCCTCCCATTCACCACATACCATCATTCCCAAGTCCTTAAAACCCAATGATTAGGACCCAAAAAAATAAAAGTATTACAAAGAAAATATCAAAATCAAATGCCAAATGATAATGAATCCAAAAATCAAAGTCAAAACATGAAGTCAAAATCGGCCTAAAGAAAAATAGATCTATAAAGGAGGAGATTTCTACTCCTAAGTCTCTAAGATAGAGAAGAGACTATAGGGAGAAAATAGTCCTCAACTACCTCAAAGACAAATCTTAGGTGACAAAGATGGGTGAAGGAGAATGTTGACTACATTTTATGAAAAATTTGGAAAAAGGACTTCAAGGACAAAAAGAGCAGACTACAGAGGACTTTGGGACAAGCTAACTAGCTCTTGGCCAAAGGACAACAACACTCTGCGTGAACGTCCCTACAACACATTGTGGTCTCGTACGGTCCAAAAGTAGAATATGCAGACAAAAACACACAGAGTCTACTGTTTGTTTGAGAACTAAAATCCGACTGTATAACTAAGCTATTAGAATGCTAGAAATGACATAAAGTACAAGAATAAGAATACTAAACATGCAAGAATCTAAACTAAATGAAACAAAATGACAAGAGACAAAAGAGAAATAGACTCATAGGATGACCAACAATATGTAGCCTCCCGTAGCACTCCACAAGAACAACTTGAACACACAAAAACAATGAAAATTGTTGGGCCTATTTTGGGGTTTTCCTTAGTCAAACCCCCGTTTTGGTGTTTCCACCTCCACAGACAACCAAGAAGACAAGTAGAGAAAGGGATAGAAAATAGATGATATAAAATGAAAATATAAAGAAAGTAGACACATTAGAAATCAATATGCTACTAAACAAATAAAAAAATGCAATTAAAAGAGTGTTTACCCTCCCTTCAACAAGCCTGTGAAGTCGAAAGAGAGTGTAACACTTAAGAGAGCCAAGACGTCGATGTAGAAACCAAGAAGTTGTAAGAGAGCTTGAGAAAAATGGTGTAGAAGAGCTTGAGAGAATGAGAATGTGAGAAGGAGAATGGGAGAATGAAAGATTGAGTGTTAGAATTGCAAGAATGAATGAAAGTGAATGGAATGGTGAAAGAATGAGTTTGAATGAAGAAATGCATGCAAGAGGGGCATTTTTGGGTGCACCTATGACCACAAAGTCGTTACACTCCATGGGTAGGAAAAATTTTAACATCCCAATGGTCATAAACTCAGGAATCTTGTTAGGACATTCACACAGCGTGTAGATGTTTGCGCTTCGCAGAAGCACCCTCGATAAAAATTCACCTAGAGACCAAAAACAAAGGGTTTAAGGATGAATTTGAAGGCAAGGAAAAAGAAAATTTGCATTATCATCTTTATTAGGCTAAAGGGAGAGTTATGTAATGTGAAATTGCACGGGGGTCCAATTTCACAACATTACAAGATCAAGCAAAGCAAATAATCCAATCCAATAGTCAATAAAGATATGGTCGCATGAAAAAAGGCCTCCCACAAATAATAGATGTACATCTCCTTCAAAATGGCCATTGATCCCACCATGCAAGGTGTATTGGCAAATAAAAAATCCTACATCCAAAATGCCAAATAATTCATTCACATATACGATCCCCCACCATAATCTAACATCTTGTCTAAAATACAGAATTCCTACTCATAAATCCAATAGATTATGGCAAAAACACTATAGCATAAGGACTCTCATGGCACCACATCATGATGTGCACATTCCAATAAAACCAACCCTAGTATCATTGAGGATCATGATAATATCCATGGGTTAAATGTGAACACCATGATTCTAACAAGGTAGCTCCTCTATGGGTAATTGCATGGAAATGGGGGACCAAAAAGCAGTCTTAAGTGGCCACATTTGTTTTTGAAATAAGGAAAAATTGATATTGGATGAAAAATTTAAGATAGTTATGCTCAAAACTTGAAGACACAAGAAAAATAAGTCATAGAGCTATGAATCTACTCTTTAAACTACTAATTTGTTTAAAAAATGGAGATTAAGGGGTTCAAATAGGGGAAGCACAAAAAGTGGTCCTATTTTTGTCAAAAAATATAACATAGTATTTGGTGTGCTCCTCCCAAATGTTAACCTTTTTTAGTATTTGAAAAATCGATTTAGTGAAAAATTAGCTAACACCATGTGGTCTAAGCTTGATTTTTATACTAATGTTTTAATGAATATATGATTTTTTCCTAATTTTCAAATTGGACACATCTTGAAAACAAAAAATTGAGCATGCCCCCCTAATTTTTTGGAAACTAATCAAAAATCATATATTTTTGAATGTGTATAAAATAGAGTCTAGTTTTTAAAACATTGATTTGTTTTAAATTTCAAACCAGAAATATCATAGATAGGTTTTTAATAAAAATGGAGACACAGGCAAAAGAAATTAAAGATCAAAACCTTCACAAATTTCTATTACCTTCTCTATCCTACATTGATCTACATTAGTCCTTAAATCCTTGTATAACCCACCCCACCAAGGATCAACACCATTTCAACTTGATTTACCATTACTAGAAAACATTTGAGGTGACACAATCCACTACTCTTTGGCTCTACACTCATCTTTTACAAGCACTCAAAGAGTTACTTTTCAGCTTACTCTTTTTAGTTGCAAAGCTCTTTTCACTAAATCTCTAAAAATGCAAAGACAAGTGACTAGCATCCCAAATCATATTAATAGGTTTTGGTGTGCCCCCTGCCCCCTATGAAATCATCCTTACGTCATAGTTTGAACAATGACTAACAAAAAATAGTAAAAAACCCATTTAAGGTGTCATACATACATTTCCATAGCATGTCCTATAGTGTGCAATCTACTTATCCTTAACCATTTTAGCATTATTCCTCTCTACTAGTGTTCATTTTTTATCTTCTAACAATTCATTGTTCTTTTCGCCTCATCATTCTCACAAAGCCAAACCTACTTATTTCTTTGTTTTTTCACCAATTCCTCACCTTAAATATCATTGTGTTACTCATACCTAAAACAAGGTTTTGTAGCACCAACTTTCTCAATCGCAACTTAGAACTCTATTGTCCCTAAATTATTTTATTTTCCTAAAAAATCTTCCCGCTTCAAGTTTTCTAAATATTCTAAAAACAAAATACTAGAAACAAATTGCTCAAATCAAATTACAACTGCTACTTGGTTGTAAATTCCAACCAAAACTTGTTCCTCCTTAGCTATATATAATACTATTAATTTAAGAGTACTACCAATTCCTCTCCCCCAAGACTTTCGATATCACATGCCCCTATGGGTAAAATAACTACAATTATAAAGGGTCACCATTCATTTGATAGAAAATTTCTCTAGATGCTTCAAATATCTTGAGCCATACAACAAAAATAAATTCACCAACATTTTATAACATGTCATGGCATTTTAGATTTTTTATCTCTTTAGTTATTTTTTATCTCTTTGTGCAACCTAACACCAAATTTCTAAAGGGAGTTTCTAATCTAAATATGTTATATCATTCAATTCATGATGCTAGCAATCCTTCTTTTCTTGTGCAACTCTAAATCTTGTTACCAAATAGTCTACACAAAGTTTTTGCTTGCTTAACCAGTTATATATTGTCTAACAAGCCCACAAAACTACAAGTAGACTCTTGTGCTACAATTTGTCCCTCCTGTATCACAAGTTTTCATCATGACTTGCCCCAAAATCTAGTTAATCACAACTCCACCATCCAATTTATCAATGTGGCATACTCTTGTCCTGCATTATTGTAAACTCTTTTAGTAAAATCCATACTATTTGGCATCACTAATTATATTCAATAGACATCCAAATCTTATGATGATATTTTCATAAACAAACTTTGTTGTTGTGATACAGGAGCATCATTCTGGTGATGTTTTTATGACTCATTTTGATGTTAAGAGTCCTAGTTCAGTTGGTGAAGGTCTTAGGGGGTCCAATGGGATCATGTCCAATGGTCTAGGTTGTCTAAATAGGCCTAGAAATTCAAATTTTGATTTTCTCACCAAAATGCAAATTTGAATATCCTAGGTGATTTTGGCTTGTTGAAGGGTTGGGGTTTGTTCCTCAACCTTAGTGTTGGGTTTTTTGAGTCCAATAAGGTCTTGAAAGACCATGTAGGGTCTCTTTACATGTTTTATTTTTCTCAATTTTAGGTTGTGAAGAAAGGGCATATTTTTCAAGTTTGATACAATAGACATTAGGTTTTGAAGGAAAAGACACATATATTCAATTTGTAACTGTTTTGGATCATCATTCACATTGAAGAAATGAGAAGGAATGCTCCAAGAAGCTGTGGAAGTAGTTTTCATGAAAATACCCTGTTTTCTTCACAATTTGTGACAGTTTTCTACAAAAACCTTGTACGAAACAATGGCAGGTTTGTGAGTGGATGGAAAGTTAGAGATTTTTTGGGAGGATCTAATGCTTTTGGTTTTGTGTAATTTCATGATATTTTGTTTGAGAAACAAGCAAAAACCCTACTAACTACGCTGACATAGAGCTAGGGTTTCCAGCAAGATAGAAAAAACATAACTTTTGTTTGAACTAGTGAAAATTCATGACACTTGGTGAAAATATTCTTCAAGTTGTTGGAAATGTGTCTACCAAAGGAAAATTCACAAATAAAACATATGTGTAAGTTATCCAAGTCTGTCTGTGTTCAATATCCAAAAAGACTATCAAAACCCTAGGTCTTTGAGGATTTAATGAAAAACATATTTTTTGAATTCACCATAGCAAAGTGGGGGTTTGATGAAACTCTGTGGAGTGTGTTGAAGGTTTAAGAAGCCTAAGAAGGAATAAGAGTGAGTATTGATACAACAAGCACCCTAGTTAAGTCTTTCTTGAGGGTTTGAGCCTAGAGAGAAAGGCTTGTAGGAAAACTTGCAAGGTAGGTTTTGAGACACCTTCAAAAGAGTCAATAGAATCTGAAAAAATTTGTTCTTGTCCTTCATTTATCCTCTACATCATTATTGGTATCAGAGCTAGATTAAGCCAAGAAAACCAATACAAGGGTTAACAATCCAAAAGGAGAAAGATGCCTCCAAGAATCAATGATGTCGTGTTGGCGTTTAAATTCGCACCTTTGGAATGTGGATTTGAAATGAAAAGCTATGCACAATAAAACTGCTCTTCAAATTAGGAGGGTAAGCTCCCTCTTGATGATGGTGTTGAAAGAAAGTAAACTAAAAACTAAGTTTCCTATCTTTTTGATCAACTAGAGCACAAGGTTTATAAAACACAAACGTCGTAGCTGAGATTTTATGATTAAGAATTCAAACTACGACTAACTTAAGCTAAAGACATTTCTAATATCTCAAGTAATATGAAAAGCAAGAGAATTAGAAATGAAAAAGGTTGATTCTTTGACAAAGTGCTTCAATAAACACTTTCCCAACATACACCTACTTACTTTCAATGTAAGCTAAAATTAAGTTCATAAAAACATAACACAATAAACGGAAATCCGAGACGTTATACCAAGGCAAAGGAGGCTCATGATTTTATTTCTCAAACTTTTGTAACAAAATCTACTAAACACATGCCTGGAACAAGAGCTTGCAACTAAAGAGGCTTGCAAAACTTGTTCTTACACAATAGGAACAAAAATTACAATAACTACTTGTTGGCTAAAAGAGACTCAATAATTCGCTATCATAAAACAATTGAACAACACTGAATAACAAATAGAAGGCACTTAGGCTCAGCATTTTGTTATCACTAGCATGGTTAAAGAAAACTAATGAGCAAGGGCTCTTATTTATAGGCAAGCAGAAGATTAGGGAACCCTAAAATCTCCTTGCTTTCACAATTTAGGGCTTGCTCAACAAGCAAGGTTTATTTCTAAATCTAGAAAGAAGATAACATCTAACACCTAAGAAAGCAAGAAAAGCAGGAAATGCCAACTATTACAATTTATCTTCTTTCTCTTCTTCAAAGAATGGATAAGAATCATTCCAAGAATAGAAAGAAAGCTAAAAGAAAGCTTCTGGATGAAATCCGCTTTGAATCTCAATCGCATCTGCTAAAAAGCAAAAAACTATTTCCTAGTCAAGTGCATTGATACTATCTAAGGAAATATTCTGATTCTCCAGGATCTCTTCGCCTTCTGTGATCAAACTTAGAGAATCTTTCACTTCTTTGGCTGCTTTATGAGTTCTATTCTTGAAAAACATCGCTGCCCCAAAAGATGACTCACTAATTGATAACTTGGTGGCTTTGCAACTTTATGCTTCTGACACTTTTGATTCCCAACGGAAGAGTATTGCACAACCCTTTTCTGATACCTTCCCTTTTTGCTCATATCACACCTTTTCACGCTCTTCAGCTGAGATGATGAAGTTTTCTATCCATGGTGTCATTTGAAAAGAACTTCTCAACATCGTCGAGCCTACGGCTGCGAGATACAATACTGACTTGGTTCTGAATCCCATGGGAGAGTACTGCATGCTGAGAAACTTGAATTTTGACAGTAAACTTGACTATATTCAGACAAGTTTTGCACAACTTTCTAATTTTAGCTTGCTGGTTTTTCGTCCTCAAATGAACGAATTTTTCAAGATTTTTTCTACGACATGGGTTTTGTTCAGAATTTTGTTACAAGAAGACCCAGATCGTCCGTTTTTGAAATTTTTGAGTGTAGACTGAAAAAGCAACAAACCCTAATTTCTTCAAATTTTCTCAAAAAAAGCTGGCACCTAGGTTTTGTTCATAAGCACATTTGGAACAAACCCAATTGATCAGATGTGAAAAATATTGAAGGCTGATCGAAAAAGTAGCAAACCCTAGAATCTAAAATTTTCTTGAAAAAAAGTTGAGATCTGGGTTTTATTCAGAAGACTGTTTCAAGAGGACCCAGATGATCAAAATTTGCAAACTCTGAAGATTGCACTGAAATGCAAGGAAAAAGAAGCTGCTGCAACTTGAGAAAATTTCTTGAAAATTCTTCAGAAGACTGGGATGAAGAGACCCAGATGGCTGAAAATTGAAAATCTTGACCTTCTCCAAAAATTTGATCTTCTGGATGAAAAGAAACATGAAAAAGAAAGGTCTTATGTTGCTGGTTTGAAAATTATTCATGAAAATTAGCAACCTTGAGCTTGAGAATCTTGAAATATATCTTCAAATTTTCTGCTCTATTCTTCTCTTTTGGACGCCACCTGTAAAAATAATGAAAATTACATGAAAGAGAGGTGTTAAATAGACTTAGGGTTTGAAATAGGTTTGCTTTCTTTTGCTTTTATCTTCAAAACCCTAAAATTGGCATGTTCCATGAACTTGGACATTCTCTTCCTCTGGCCATTTTGAATCTTTTGAAAACTTTGAAATTTTTCACTAAGGCATTGTAAGTTGGGCGCCCATTTTGCCCAAAGTTAGCCATTTTTACGATTTTCAAGTTCTTCCTTTTCCTTCTGATCTTTTGATGAAATTCTGATTCTGAGAGCTACGTTGATCGAATTGACTGGTTGACTGCTTCGTTGGATAGATTAACTGAATCAGACAAGATGATCTTGGAGGTTGTGTTGGAAAATTCTATCATCTTAGACCTCAAAATTTTGGGTGCCCTTCTTCACCAGGGGCACCCATGTTTACCAGACTTAGAATTTTTTTCATTTTCTTCACCTTTGCTCTTCTTCAGATGATCTCGTCAGATCTAGAGTTCTAGGCACCAGATTGACTGATGGTTGGGCTCATTATGGATTTGAGGAGAAATCAAGAGAAGTCTCCTAGGAGTAACTTTGTCAGAAAGTTGGATTTGAGGCTTTAAAAGCTTGGGCGCCCCTGGCAAGCTAGGGCGCCCAACTTCACCAGAGTTAGCCATTTTTGGTGTTTTCTTCTCTACTTTCAACTTTGGCTCTGTGAGACCTGTTCCGGCTACCTGCCACATCTAGCAATTGCTAACTCTATTTGACATGTTGGAGATCTCGTTGGACAGCCAGATCAATCCTGAAGAAGTCATCCTGGGAGCTTCACTAGCAAAATCATTCGTTTGGGCTTCTGAAATCATCAATGCCTTTCCCTTCTAGGGGCACCCATTTGCTCCAGACTTAGAATATTTATCATTAGATTTTATCTTCAAATTCAAACCTTCATTCTATACCTTCACCTCAATCTGGATTTGTCAGATAACGACAAGTCGGATGCTCTAAAGAAGACACCCATTGCGAAGCCATCTAAATTCTGGAGAAATTGAGCATATTTGCAAATCCTTACAGCTAAGTTTAGCCTTTCAAAAAGCTGGGTGCCCCTGGGCACCTAGGGCGCCCAAAGTTCCTAGACTTAGTCAAATTTTGGTGATTCTCATGTTTTTCATTCTAACTGAGTCAAATTTTGGTGATTCTCATGTTTTTCATTCTGACTTCTATTTGGATCATCCCTATTTGATCTTGAACTCCAAATGTTTGGATGATCTAATCATTGTACTGTCAAATTTTTTGCTGAGCTGAGAGGAAACTGAACAACTTTGCTTGGAGGCTCAAACCCTAATTTCATCATTTGATGCCCTAAAAAGATGGGCGCCTATCTCCTCTTGGGGCGTCCATGTCAAGTAGACTTAGTCAAATTTCCACAGTTTTCACCTTCTTCCTCGTTCTCCATGCATGCTCTTCAACTCATTTTCTGTTCAGTGCTCGGAGGTTGAATCTAACGCTTGGCAACTGACTGACCCCCATTGATGACTTCAAAGCTCCTGAAATGCTTTTGAAAAAGCATAATAGACCCACTACGGAAAAATTGATTATTTTGAGATTCTAACTGTACTAGCCTAATATGGAAGTATTTTGAGCCAATCAAAATCAATTTGGACCCTGGCGGACAAAATTTCTATTTTTAGAAAAAAAATTCAGTATCTGTTTCAAAAAAAACCCAGAAAAAGTTACTATTTTTAGAAAATTTCTAAAAATTGCAGTTTTCCTAAAAAGTAGGGATGAAAATTTGAGATCTGGGTTTTGTAGATTAGGCTGCTCTGAGCAGACCCAAATTGTCAGATTTTGAAAATTTTCTTTCTTACCCCTCATGCAAGACATGCACACCCAAATTTTGACCTTTTTTGACAGATTGAACAAGACTTTTACTCATTTCTTCAAAATGTATAAGCGTAGCAAAAATTTTAATTTGGGGCACAACATACCGAAAGGGTGGCAGAGAGAATAGCAAAACAATTGGGAGAGGAGAAGCCCTTGCTAGAGAAATGAGGGAAATGAGAATTAGTTTGGATGCAATATTTGCTGCAATGGAAGCTAACCAAAGAAGAGGAGTGGTTACAAGGGATATGAGTGACCAAGATGAAGTGGTGGATGAAGTTGCTCAAGAAAAACCTCAAGAAGAGAGGAATGTTGATGGTGTGAGGATGGAAAGATTGTTGAAGGCAGTCAAGGGTGAAGGAACCAAGGTGAAGATGGAACTTCCAGTATATACAAGTAGTTTGAATGGTGAGGAACTCCTTGATTGAATAGGGAAGTTGGACAAGTAATTTGAGTTTGAGGAGGTACTTGAAGAGTAGCAAGTAAAATTGGCTAGGACCAAGTTGAAAGGTCATGCATCCTTATGGTGGGATTATGTTCATAAAGAAAGGAGAAAGAAAGGAAAATACAGGATTACTTCTTGGAATAGTATGAATGCCAAGTTGAAGGGAAAATTCATGCCTAGTGACTACATGACTCAGTTGTATAGGAAGTTGCAGAACTTGAAACAAAAGGATATGGGAGTGAAATTGTACATTGAAGAGTTTTACAAGTTGAGTATCAGATCAGGACACATGGAGGATGACACTGACAAGGTTGCAAGATACCTTAATGGATTGAAGTACAACTTGCAAGATGATTTGAGCCTTACAAGCCCCAAAACACTTGAAGAGTGTTATCAAATAGCCTTAAAAGATGAGAAGTTGAATAGGAAGCAAGAAAAGCATAATAGAAGTAGAGGAAGGACTTTCAAAGGTAAAGATCTATATGCTAGTAGAGGACAATCACAAAGAAGTCAAGGTGAGTCAAGCACCTCCCAAGAACAAGCATCAAGTTCAAGAGGAGGTTTCAAAGGAAGAAGGCCTAACTTTAGGGGAAGATTTGGACAAAGAGGAGGATTCAATGGTTTCACAAGTCAATGCTACAAGTGCAACAAGTTTGAAGGGTCATCACGCTTGGGAGTGTCCAGAAGAGCAATCAACTACCACCTTTAGGAATGAAAGAAGAACTCAAATTGCTCAAGGGGATGAACAAAGTGTTAACTCCTCACCACAACCAGAAGAACTAGAAAAAGGAGAATCCTTGGTGATGAGGACATTGATCAAGGTTCCAATGGAGAAGGATCCACCTCAAAGTTAGTCACTATTTAGGACTGTTTGCAAGTGCCAAAGTAAGTTTTTTCAAGATGTTATAGATTCAGGTAGTATTGATAATCTAGTTACTGTTGAGATGGTAGAGAAACTAAAATTGAAGAGATTACCTCATCCTACACCATATAAAGTCTCATGGTCGAATAAGGGACAACAAGTACTAGTCAATGAACAGTGTTGGGTAGAGTTTCAAATAGGGAGGTACAAATACAAGGTGTTATGTGATATCATCCCTATGGATGTGTGCCATGTATTATTTGGTAGGCCTTGGAAATATGATAGAAAAACAATACATGATGGTAGAAAGAATGTCTATGTTTTGGAGAAGGATGGAGTTACCTATACCTTAGCACCTTTGAAGGAGGAAGATAAAGACCAAAAGGTTGGATCACATGTGATGTTAGTGGATGAAAAAGAGTTTCTAAAGACAATGGAAGAGGAAGAGATAGGTTTTCCAGTGATGGTCAGACCTAGGATTGTCATAACAACAGCAAGAATTGATGAGTTGCCATGGGAGATTCAAGACATGTTGAAGGGTTATGCAGACATAGTTGTGGAAGAACTTCCTAACTCCTTTCCTTCAATAAGAGATATTAGTCATCATATAGACTTTATATCAGGGGCTAGTATACCAAACAAGGCAACCTACAAGATGACACCCCAACAAAATGAAGAGATCAGAAAATAGGTACAAGAGTTGCTTGACAGAGGGTTAATCTAGAAGAGCCTTATTCCTTGTGTAGTTCCAACTGTTTCGGCACCTAAGAAAGGAGGTGAGTGGAGAATGTGTACAGACTCCAAGGAAATAAACAAGATAACAATCAAATATAGGTTTCCACTTCCAAGAATAGAGGACTTAATGGATTGTTTAAGTGGGGCAAGTTACTTCTCAAAGATGGATCTCAAAAGTGGATACCATCAAATAAGGATCAGACAAGGAGATGAATGGAAAACAGCGTTCAAAACAAATGAGGGCCTATATGAGTGGATTGTTATGCCATTTGGCCTTTCTAATGCACCTAGCACCTTCATGAGGCTCATGAATGAGGTCCTCAAGCCATACATTGGTAAGTTTGTTGTTGTTTATCTTGATGACATATTGGTTTTCAGTTCTAACAAAGAAGAACATTTGTATCACTTGAATTTGGTGTTGAGAAGGCTACAAGAGGAAAAATTGTTGACCAATCATAAAAAGTTTGAGTTCATGAAGATAGAACTGTTGTACCTTGGTTTTGTGGTCTCAAAGGGAATATTGAAGATGGATCCAAGCAAAGTGAAGGAAATATTGGAGTGGCCTACACCTAGATCAATCACAAAGGTAAGAATTTTTCATGGTCTTGCAAGTTTTTATAGGAAATTTATCAAAAATTTCAGTCATATATATGCACCTATCATAGACACTATTAAAGCGGATAAGAAAAAGAAGTTAGTGTGGAAGAACAAGCTGATAAGATTTTCCAATATCTGAAAAAGAGAGTGACTGAGCAGCCTATCTTGGCCTTACCTGACTTTAATAAGGTCTTTCAAATAGAATGTGATGCTATTGGACGTGCAATAGTGGCAGTTTTAAGCCAATAGCATATTTTAGCGAAAAAATGAATGATGCAAAGAAGTACTCTTCATATGACTTAGAGATGTATGCAATGTTTCAATCACTAAAAAAATGGAGACACTACCTTCTGCCTAAGGAGTTTGTGGTCTATACAGACAATCATGCACTTCAATTTATAAATAGCCAAGAAAAAATCAGTCAAAGGCACATTAAGTGGGTTGAGTACCTACAAAATTCACTTTCACAATCGAACACAAGAAGGGGTAGAGTAACAAGGTGGCTGATGCTTTAAGCGGAAGAGCATTAATGGTGCAAGAAATTCAATAAAAAAGTGTTGGAATTGAAGCACTCAAGGAGATGTAAGAGGATGATGAGGATTTAAAAGAAGTTTATGAGGTTTGCAAGCAACCTATTAGCACTAACAAAGACAAGTGGTTAGATTACCTTATACAAGATGATTTATTGTTTAAAGGAGCACAACTTTGTGTGCCAAAATGTTCCATGAGGGAAAATATCATCAAGGAGAAGCATTGTGGGAGTATGGCAGGTCATTTTGGACTTGACAAGACACTAGAACAGCTAAGGAGGAACCACTTTTGGCCAAGGATGCAAACAAATGTAAGAAGATTTGTGGAGAGGTGTACTATATGTCAAATAGAAAAAGGGAGCAGTATTAATGTAGGACTATACCAGCCTTTACCCATTCCCAATAGGCCTTGGGAATCCATCAGTATGGACTTTTTATAGGATTACCAAAGACTCAAAGGAGTTTTGATTCAGTTTATGTAGTTGTTGATAGGTCTTCCAAGATGGCTCACTTCATTCCTAGGAAAAGTACAAGCGATGCTCCATATGTTGCAAGTTTGTTATTCAAAGAGGTTGTTCAACTTCATAGACTACCATTGAACATAGATAGAGATAGAAAGCTTCTAAGACACTTTTGGAGGACATTGTGGAGAAAATTTGATACAAATCTCAGTTTTAGCTCAGCTTACCATCCTCAAACAGATGACCAAACTGAGGTGGTCAATAGGAGCCTAGGTAACCTACTAAGATGCCTTTCAAGGTATCATCCTAAATAATGGGATCTTTTGTTACCCCAAACAAAATTTTCTTATAATGACTCAATGAATAGGAGCATTGGCAAGAGTCCATTTCAGGTGGTCTATGGCATGCAACCAAGAGGATTCTTTGAACTAAGAGACCTCAGTGGTATGGGGAAGAAAATTGCAAAGGGTGAACAATTTTCAATTTCCAATGCAAGAGATACATCAACAAGTGAAACAACTCCAAGCTAGTGTGGAAAAGTACAAACAAAAGGCAGATTTGAAGAGAAGAGAGGTCAGTTTTAAGGTTGGAGATCTTGTCTTAACACATCTCAGGAAGAAAAGGTTTCCTAAAGGTGAATATACCAAGTTGAAGATGAATAAAATAGGTCATTGTAGGGTTGTTAAGAAGTTTTCCAATAATGCCTATGAGATAGAATTGCCTAGTGGAGTAGGCATATTACCAATTTTCAATGTTGCTAACATATACCCTTACAAAGGAGATGCCATTGTTGATGAATGAGAAGGTATACATAATATATCAAGTTTTGATTGGATAGAGGACCTGCCACACACCAAACCAACAGAGTTAAGTGTATTCTTAACATCAAAGAGAGCAAGAAGACTAGAGGCAAGCCATAATTTCTATATTTGGACAAATGGAAGCAACTCCCATATGAGGATGCCACATGGATGACAGAATCAGACATCATCAAGCATGGAAAGATTGTTGCAAACCTCCTCTCAAGTGGAACCTGAATTTCATTCTTTTTTTCCCTTGGGAGTATGATGCAAGAGCATCACTCTAGTGATGCTTTTATGACTCATTTTGATGTTAAGAATCCTAGTTGAGTTGGTGAAGGTCTTTTTATAACTCATTTTGATGTTAAGAGTCATAGTTGAGTTGGTGAAGGTCTTTTTATGACTCATTTTGATGTTAAGAGTCCTATTTGAGTTGGTGAAGGTCTTAGGGGTTCCATTGGGATCATGTCCAATGGTCTCGGTTGTCTAAATAGGCCAAGAAATTCAAATTTGGATTTTCCCACCAAAATGCAAATTTGAATTTCCTAAGTGATTTTGGCTTGTTGAAGGGTTGGGGTTTGTTCCTCAACCTTAGTGTTGGGTTTTTTGAGTCCAACAAGGTCTTGAAAGACCATGTAGGGTCTCTTTACATTTTTTTTCTCAATTCTATGTTGTGAAAATGGGCATATTTTTCAAGTTCGATACAATAGACATTAGGTTTTGAAGGAAAAGACACATATATTCAATTTGTAACTATTTTGGATCATCATTCACATTGAATAAATGAGAAGGAATGCTCCAAGAAGTTGTGAAAGCAATTTTTCATGAAAATACCTTGTTTTCTTCAAAATTTGTGGCAGTTTTCTACAAAAATAGTCTTGTACGGCCTTGTACAGAATAGTGACAGGTCTGTGAGTGGATGGAAAGTTAGAGCTTTTTCTAGAGAGTCTAATTCTTTTGGTTTTGTGTAATTTCATGATGTTTGTTTGAGAAACAAGCAAAAACCCTACTAACTGCCCTATCACAAAGCTAGGGTTTCTAGCAAGACAAAAAAAACATCACTTTTGTTTGAACAGGTGAAAATCCATGACACTTGGTGAAAACCTTCTTCAGGCTATTGGTCAAGTGTACCAAAGGAAAATTCACAAATCAAAAATATGTGTAAGTTATGCAAATCTGTGTGTGTTCACTGTCCAAAAAGACTATTGAAACCCTAAGTCTTTGAGGGTTTAATGAAAAACATATTTTTTGAGTTCACTATAGCAAAGTGGAGGTTTGATGAGACTCTGTGGAGTGTGTTGAAGGTTTAAGAAGCCTAAGAAGGCATAAGGGTGAGTATTGATACAACAAGCACCCCAATTAGGTCTTTCTTGAGGGTTTAAGCCTAGAGAAAAAGGCTTGTAGGAAAACTTGCAAAGTAGGGTTTGAGACACCTTCAAAAGAGTCAGTAGAATCTGAAAACATTTTTTCTTGTCCTTTTTTAATCCTCTGCATCATGTTTTCATTGCAATATCACAATTTTTCATTAGCCCTTGCCCCAAAATCTTGTTAAATACCTCTACCATTACATTTTATATGTGCCATACTATTTTTGGCACACTAGTAAAAACTCTCTTAGCAAAACCCATACTATCTCAAATCACTAATTAAACTTTAAAAACATCCAAACCTTGTGATGATATTTTCATAAACAAACTTCCTCATTTTTGCTGCAATATCATATTTTTTCATCAGCATTTGCCCTAAAATCTTGTTAACACCTCCATCATCCCATTTACATGTGTGTCATACTCTTGTTGTGCACTAGCATAAAATCTCTTAGCAAATCCTATGCTATCTAGGACCACAAGTTAAAATTAGTAGGCATCCAAACCTTGTGATGATATTTTCATAGACAAACTTCATCATTGTCATTGCAATACAATCTCGTTATTATTGCCTCCACCTATCTTATCAAATAATATATTCCTTAAGTTAAATAAAATTTATTTTCCTGTGTGCCATAATATTCTTATTAAACTAGTAAAAACACTAAAAAAAATCCATACTATCCAAGATCACTAGTTAAACACATCAAAAATCAAAATCTTTTGATGATATTATCACTAACAAACTATCATTGTCATTGCAATATCATATTCTTCATCAACATTTGTGCTAAAATATTGTTAAACACATCTATCATCTCATTTGCATTTGTTTCATATTCATGTTGTACGCTACCATAACTCTCTTAGTAAAATCCATACTATTCGGGGTCACCAAGTAAACTCAACAAGCATCCAAACCTTGCGAAGATATTTTCATAGATAAAATTTGTCACTGTCATTGCAATGCAAGCTCGTTAATATTGCCTCTACCTATCTCGTCAAATAATTTATTCCCATAATATATCAACCAAAATCCACTACCCACTTTCAATGGCTCCTTAGTATCATTAGCATCTCATCGATTTAGTCTTTTGGTCCTCTAAAATGCATTGCGTTTTTGGATATAATCTTAAACTGAATAATGTTTGCCACCATAGTTCTACTTGTAGAAACATCCAATGATGCCTTTATGAAACTTTTGGAAAACATGTTCAACACACACCATGAAATTTCATCTCTTACAAGATTATACAAATGACCACAAAATTTATATGGCATTGTTCTCACCTTCCTTCTGCTAGCACTCAAGGCTTGAGAAGAGAGGGTGACAAAAGGCTACACCTTGCCAAGAAGATGGAGCTTCGTCAACCTGCAAAGAAGAATGGTGTTGTACCAAGAACAAGTTGTAGAAGCCAAGTTGAGAGCAAGAGAATGAGCTTGATAGAGTGAGAGAGTGAAAAGGAATTAGCTTGGAGGAGTGAAAGAATGAATTTGAATACATTAAATGGACGCAACTAGTCATTTTTCATCGGTCAAGGGTTGAAAAAAGACATTACTTCCGCAACCAACCAGAAACCTTACGGTTCTACAGATTCCAGGGACGGGAATCCTATCAGGACACTAGCGCGGCGTACGCTTGTCCTCGACAGGTAGGACGACGAATCTAGATGGAAGGAATGAGAAGATGGAGGCGGACATTGCTTCATTGGACTTATATTTCTAAGGTAAGGGCAAACAAATGGGGAATTTTCCTAGGGTTCAAATTCGCCCCATTACATTTTTCCCCCACTTTAGCGAGCATACATGTCAATGTTGATGCAAGCTAAAGTAGAAAGAGATTGAAGAGAATATACCATAACCATCGAGGAAGTAGATCTCAGATCTAGCACACCTAGACGTGAGAGAAAGGGAGAGGCTCCACAAGTTCTCGGTGCTACAAAGTTGGCTCCACAAGTGCTCGATCTTGCAAAGCTACGATCTCACCATAAGCATGTTAGGTTGTGGACAAAACATGTTAGGAAAAAAATCATAATAGACACTCAAGAAGACACACAAGTCGGAATGATAAGACACAGCCTGATGAGATAGACACAAGACACGCACTAATCAGGTAAGCCTATGACTTCTGTAAACTCTGTTGCAAGATAGACACAGAAAAGACGAGTCTAGTCGGCCTGCCCCCAAGCTAGAGGCGAGCATATACAATGTCTGACTCCAAGACATGACATCATATATTAGATAAAAGACACACAATCGCAAGACACCAAAGAATTCAATTGAAGGAGAAGTTTTCAAAGGGGTTCCTTCGGCAGGGAACCCTTCAAGACACCAAGGGGCCTTTCAAAGGGACACTCCATTTGAAAGACACAATATTTTCCGCAAGTGATTCTGCTATCAAGGAATCCTTTTAAAAGATCTTTCGTCAAGGAATCTAGTGGAAAGAATGCTCCTTCTCAAAGGAAAATTTTCAAACTTCTTCATCTTAGAAAAAGTATTCCTTTTTCAAAGGAAAATTTTCATATTCTTTTGCCATGAAATCATTTTCGAAAGAAAAATTCAACAAAGGGTCCCTATTGAGAGAATGCATCAATTGGAAAATAAAAAAAAATCAATAAGGGATTCTTGGCCAAGGAATTGCCTTATTAAAATTAGAGAAGCATGATAGCACCCCCTTAGGATGGTGGGTGATATGCAAAGGAGCACATGACATCCTAAGGAGAGAGAAAGGGGAGGCAAAGATGTTGCAGCACGCAACACATGATGAGATGTACCTGTGGAATGTTGTCACACACACAAGGGACAACACATGAGAACCACAACATTAGAAAGTAAGTAGACAGAGACAGAAATCAAGAGATAGGGGGATCTGAGAATTCGGGGTTAGAACTATTCATAGATATAGATAGATAGATGATAATATAATATACGTATGAACTATCATCAATCCGCAAAGTTCTCAGAATGTGAAGAAGAGCACATGAAGACAAAATGAAAATAAAAATCGGTTCAACATGGAAGAGGGCCTAAATGCCCCCAATGCTTTGCATCGTCCCTAATTGTCGAAAAATGAAATTCACGACATAGAAGAATGATGATACACATAGAAGAAGTGCACGACAAATTTTCCACGCTTGTATCCAAGCACCTATAAGGGTAATGAGGGTCCTCCAGGTAGGATCACAAACACAAAAAGACAAGCATGGGGAAACACAAACACACAAACAAATCTATGCTACAAATAAAGAAGAGGTACCACCCTAGTCCTCATCGATCAGCAAGTTGTCCTACTCCCAATCTAGATCATTGTAGGGGGAGGACGAACGAGCCTGCAAGGGCGAGATAGCAAGAGCAATACCCTCTAACTCACCTACAAGGGCCAAGGAAGAAGGCCCCTCAAGGTCTTCTTCATCGAGCTCTTGTGAGGCTAATGTCATCGATCTTGCAAAGATGGAGGACAAATCCAAGATGTCTTCCACTGAATTAAACATACACTTCTCAGTGGAAGGGTAAGGCATCTGAGAGCCACAACTAACCTCAAGAAGAGGGGTTGTGACTAGCTCCAAAGAAGCATGCCAGGATAGATCTAGCTTCTGAAGAAGGTGAACCCTTCTTCTAACCACCACTCACAGTGAGGTCATCCTCTAGCTTACACTTCAACGGACGATGCAAGATCCCCACGGAAGAAGCGGAAGTGGAGGAAGAGGACAAAGCCATAGCAAACACCACCGTTGTGTTCGGCATGTTTATGGGCTAAGGAAAGGGAGGGATTTCTAGGAGGGACATCAAAAGAGGAGGCTCCACGAAAAGAGCAATGAAAACATGTACCCTTTTAGGGTGAGTATCATCAAGTCCCATTGGGGGAGCCAGAAGCAAAACAAAGGTGATCAAAATTGAGATAGAAGAAATAGAAGGAAGCCAAGCAGAAGAGGATACAAAAATAGAGGCAATTGACTCCCCCTCTGTCTTTTGTAAAGCATCATGTTCAATGGCCAAAGCCTTTCGCTTGCACTTGCACTCACGTGCAAGCTAGTTATGTCAACTATAGGCATTGGAAGACTCATCCTAAGAGAAGATAGGAGGTTGCTACTCAGCCGTAGGAGTATCCTTCACAACCATTTACAATGGAAGGATAGTCTTCTAAACAGGAGTAGGAGGGGGGAATGCAAGAGTAAGAACAACCACAAGAGGAGAAACAACCACCAGTGCCTCGGTGGCGGGCCTCTTCCCATTCGCTGCCTTAGGGGTAGGTGGAGAAACGGTAGGAAGCTGTGGAGGCCGAGACATAGGAGTAGCCCCACAAGGACCCTTCCCCTTGCCATAGAAAACATGTCTAAGAACTATAGGAAAAATAGGAAGTTCAAAAACTTTTTGCTTTGCTTTTTGCCACATGAGCACCATCACACTTCCCATGCGAGGCACGGGAGTGGGAGCTGAAGATGTCGCAACAAGAGGAGAGAGGCATAAGATGATGGAGCAGAAGACACGGAAGGAGAAGGCCCTTGAGCGCGAGCAGCTTCCCCTTCCCCTTTTGTTGGGCAGAACAGGCAGCTTGTTGCTGCACAATCATGCAAGCCTTCACAGAAACCGCATAGGGGGGCATGTAGTGGGGACATCAAATAACTAGCTTTTGGCGTCGTACCCCTAGTTTTATGCTTAATGTATGCACAATATAGCAAATCTCCCCTTGGAGGGACAAGTCCAACTAGGGTGGGCCAAAAGTGATCCAATGAAAAGCCCCCATGTGACACTAGTGGTTTATAACTAGTGTCATACACTACATGCACAGAACCTTCATGAGGGAATTTTAGACATTTATGAACCACAAAAGCAACACCATTCATGGAAACTAACCAAGGAATGCCTAGTCTCACTTTGAACAGGTTAGACTCTGGGATTATAACAAAAGATGTATTAACGGCCCTAGGTCCTAGCAAGACCGAGAGAGAAATGGTGCCCATAAGGGAAACTAAGAGTTCATCATGCGTACAAAGAGTGGCCTTTGACTCTTCGTATTCCTCCTTGTGTAAGTTGTTTATGAACAAAGCTTCTTCCATTATGACATTCACTCTGCTCGTTGGGTCAACCAAGACACCATTCACAATGTTTCCATTTATCCAAGTGGGAATGTATAAAGGAGAGGGCTCTTTATTTAGAGGCAAGTCCTACAAGGTGAATGTTATGCCAGGTATCACATTTGCAGGCTCAACGGGAGGAATATGTGTGAATGAGACCATATTCACGTATTCTAACGAAACTAACTCAGAAGAGGTAGAAGATTGAGTAACTAAATAGTGACCTATCTGAATTCTGCTTCTGAATATCCAAGAACCCCTCTAACTATGTAGCTAGGGGTCATAGATTGGGTCACAAAGCTACATGCCTTGCAACACATGAATCTACAACACACCTAGGACACAAGAGAAGGTTCCTTGATACTAAGAAATGAAACAAAGATGTTCATGTCAGGTTCACCAAAAATGTAGAGTAGGGGGATTCATCGCCCCCGGGACTCCAGGTCAAGGAGAGCCCCAAGGAACGAATTTCCCTAAACTACCTCAAGTTGACACAACAGATTGGAAAGGGAGAAGATAAGGCTGACAAGGAAGGGAAAACAACACACTATTTCCCTTCTGCTAAAGACAAGTGTGATCAGAACTAGGTGAGTCAACCTTAAAGGTTTCAGACTTCAGATCAAACAATTCACTATCTAAAAACAATAGCACGAGGGTCGGACTGCAACACACTGCACTGTCATCCCAAGGACGCGCTGGCGTCCTATACGAACAAGGGTCTAATAAACAGACAAAAATTGCAAAGGGTCTACTAACTACCTGACTGTTGAGGTTTTATAGTATTGCAGAAATGGTACAAAATGCATAAAGTACAACAAAAAGAATACTAGAGACTATTCTAATGTTGAAATGACAAGGAAAAGAAAAAGGTACCACTCAACCCACGCTTCGAGTCCTCAGTTAGCTCCGAACAGACAACCCTGTGCTTGCACACACAAAAACAAAAAAATTGTGTGTTTTGAGGTTTTCCACAGTCAAACCTCCATTTTGGTGTTCCCACCTCCATGGATAGCCAAGATGCCACAAGATAGAGAAAATTGATGTAGAAAAGAAAGGAAATGACATTATCTGACAGAGCACAAAGACAACCTAAATGCCACTCTATAAGACACAATGATGCAAGTAAATAACAAGAAAAATATCACCTTCCTTCTGCTAGCACTAAAGGCTTGAGAAGAGAGGGTGAAGATGGAGCTTCATCAACCTGCAAAGAAGAATGGTGTTCTAGCAAGAACGAGTTGTAGAAGCCAAGTTGAGAGCAAGAATGATCAAGAAGAGCAAGAGAATGACCTTGATAGAGTGAGAGAGTGAAGGAATTAGCTTGGAGGAGTGAAAGAATGAATTTGAATGCATGAAATGGAGGAAACCAGTCATTTTTCGTCGGTCAAGGATCGACAAAAGACGTTACTTCCGCAACCAACCAGAAACGTAACGGTTCTACAAATTCCAGGGGTGGGAATCCTGTCAGGATGCTAGCACAGCATACGAACATCCACATGGCACATGCACATCCCTGAGAGGTATTCCTCCACAGACACAAAAAAAATGAGTCTACGTGGAAAGAATGAGCTAACGAAAGCAAGCATTGCATCATCAGACTTATATTTTCTAAGGTAAGGGAAAATAAATGGGGAATTTTCCTAGGGTTCAAATTCACGCCATTACACTACCATATATGCTGTATCTTCTAGACATTTTTCCTTTCATATTCAAAAGATCTATAAAGGTCAATATCTTGTCAGCCTTGATCACAACTAGGTAAGATGTTATCTTTCACAAGGCCTACCAAAATTTCTTCCTTACATATTACATGCTCTAATAGTTTCCCACAAAAAGGCATACAAAAACATATTTCTCTAAATTCAACAATACCTATAATTGTTAGCTTCTTTCTGACATTAATGACAAGGTCATATTCTATCCACAATTTGTAAAAACACTCCTGGAGCATCCATCATAAAATTCATTTTTGCTTAGCTTTCATCATTAAAGACACTTTTGTTGTCTTCTTCCCCACTCCTTCTTAGTCATTATTCTTGGTACCTAAAGAGAATCCATCAATGAGAGTGTAAACCTCTCTTCCAACAAGCCCTACTAGAATATCATTTGTAAACAAAATTGGAAAAGAATCCATTACACACACATCATATAGTGTTGAAAATCCATGCAAACTCTTATTCTATCATCTTTCTTGATTTTGACTCTTCTACAAGGTATCCCTATTATCCAACTATCAAAGTATAGTTGGAAGAGCTATTCTTACCAAATTTTAGTACTTGACCACTAGAGCATTTATAGTAAAATTTATTTTTGCTTGGTCTTCATCATGAAAGTCTTCTTGCATAGTCTTCATCCTTGTTTCAACTTACTATCCAATGAACCCATCAATGAGAATCACTTTTGTGCTCGATAATGCATGCAAACTCTTTTTCTACCATCTGTCTTGATTTTAACCCTTCTTAATGGTATCACTATCGCCCAACTATCAAGATATACTGTAAGAACTATTCTACCATATTTTTAGTGCTTGATCGCTAGAGAATTTATCATAAATTAATTTTTCCTTGGTCTTCAACATAAGTCATTTTTTATTCATCTTGATCCTCACTTCCACTTAGTCATTTTCACTTGGTATCCAAAGAGTCCATCAATGATAATATCTTATGTTAACAAAGTTAGGAAAGAATCAATTGCAATGCTTCATTCAATAATTGATAATATATGTAAACCCTTATTCTACCATCTTTCTTGATTTGAATTCTTCTATTGGGTATCCATTTTGTCCAATTATTAAGGTATACTTGTAAGAACCATTGCAGACATACTTACATGTTGTCATAAAAATTCATAAAAAGTTGCCAGAGCATTGATTGTAATTCACTTAGTCTTCATCATAAAAGGAATTTTCACTTAGTCTTCATTCTCACTTTCTTTTAGTCATTTTTGCTTAGTATCCAAGGAATCCATCAATGAGAGTGTGGATGAAGTTGGGAAAGAAATGATCAAGTCGCATTAGAATCTCTTTTGTAAACGAAATCAAGAAAAAATTCATTACACATGCTTCATTCAATGCTTGACTATCTATTTTCTCAACCAACTTTCCTAATTTTGATTCTTTAACAAAGTATCCCTAAATCCAATGTTTTATCAATCTCTTCCTTCACCTTCACACAAAAAATTAATTTCATCTTATAGGATTGCTTCTTCACCTAATTCACATCTCTCCCAATAACAGATGCACTCCTTTCATCTCAATCTATCCCCTTGTGAACACATCAACCTATTGGTTTAACATCACTAAAATTCTTTCCATTACATCATTCAAAGGTTCCTTCACATATCCAATATTCTTCTACTTCCCATGTCCCTTTTCAAGTCAAGTTGTCAAGTGGTTGCCAATCATTTCACTCAGCAATTCAACTTCACTAGCCTTAGCCCTTAAAAGTTTCTTTATGTATCCTAGTGTGCTACTAATTTTCTTTCCAACTTTAGTTTTTCCTTTGTCATTCTTTAGTGATATTTTTTAGTCTCTCCCAATCACCTTTTTTCTTCTTCAACTTGTCTCAAATATTGATGCCAAATATTTTTGTCAAATTCATCTTAATTATCTTCGGTATAGTCATTTTCATCTTTTCTCAATCTAACAAATATAGCATATGCCATATGCTAAGTATTAAATAAAACATGTGCAGGAATAGCTCTTTTTGAATACAACTTTTTCCTTTCCCCATTGCCTTTGACACTTTTGAATGTGAGCCCCAAAGTCTATTTTTCACCATTTTTAGAATTTTCATCTACCTTACTTTGCCTAAGCTTCATATTAAAAAATTTATTTCTCCAATACTATATTTTTCATCTACCTCACTTTATGAGATTCCTCACTCTACCACAAACTTGGTAGATTCTTCTCATGCATTGTCCACTATCATGGGTGTTTCCTTTAACATTGATACAATCACCTTACTTTTGTTCTACTTTTTTCATTACCTACTTGAACTACTCAAAAAACTCAAGCAACCACATGATGCCACCATACCTTTCTTTACTAATTCCTAAAATTATTTTGGATTATGTCATCACTTTCTTGACCCATATTATCCTACTTTTCCTTTCCTTAAAATAATTGCTCCAACCTTCCTTCATAGGATCAAAATTGATTGTGGTTTTTCATCCTCATATGAAATATTCCGAACCAATTTTTTCAAATTTTAAATGCAATTACAGACAACATGCACACGTTAAGGTTATCTTGAAAAACCCAAATGATGTAGAATAACCCTAACCAAGAATGTACACCAGGATCCCGAGTTGGGCAAGGTGTGAGCATATGGTCAAAGGATCTTTATGCACTACTGAACTAAGTAACTCTAACCAAGAATGTGTCCAAGGTGGACGAACATATGGTCAGAGGATCCCTACAAACTACAAATGCTGAAAGTAAACTCAACGCCAAGAATGTGCTTTCCAACCCAAAGCGAAATGGAGCTACCATATGGCGGAGATACTAAGAACTACAATGCAAGTTCAAAATGTAAAATAGGCGGAAAGCTAGCCTCTTCCACTTATTCAGTGGGGAATTACAATGAAGTAAGAGAATAAGTAAGAATGTTGACAGTACTACTATTCAGCTTACAATATGATAGAAAGTGTCTGCCATGACATAGGATAAAGTGTTAAACCAATATGCAACAATATATACAATATCATTTGCTTGATAAGGATGCTTAGATGAGAAACCTCACTCTAAGGACCAACGTAATAATCTGATTTTGACAGACCTGCAACTTGTAGTGCAAAATCAGCAACTCTGGAACCCACCAAAATGTTCACTACTCACTCAAATCTCACCCTAAATGCATAATATCAAATGCAAGATGTTCCTAAGGTGAAGGCACCCAAGAATGAACCACAAAACTAACCCAAAGACCCTTAAATTTTTTTGCATGAATCACAAGGCACTTCCAAATGGTACGGCCCTCAAGGAAGGGCGATTTCCCTTGGAAAAATCAGAAACTCCATCAAAAAATCTACAAACTTGCTCAAGAGGTCGCCCAAGGTAGTTAGAAAGGAAAATGCAATACCCAGAATGAAATGATTTTTATTTTGAAATCTATGATTGAAACTACAAATTAGATTTAACAATCAGCAACTCTAGAATTTGATAGAATATGCAAGAAGCTGAACTATAAAGGAAACAAATGCTACAATGCAAACCTCACTACAAAAATCCTATCAACAACAAGCTAACATCTCCACTAGTTGCTACCTTTCAAGCAAGAAGTTGAGCCAAGGCTAGGAGGCATACATTCCTCGAAGCAATCCCAGTACCATTTCGGCAGCATAACATTACTAAAGTCATAAGATCCCCAAATGAAGGGAAGAGGTCTCCTTTTATAAACTCAGCAAGGAATCTCCAGAAGCTTCTAGAAGTGGCACCCTAATTTTCAAATTTGAAATAACCTTTTTCCCTCTAAGAATGGCGTCCCACCTTCCAAGCAATATTTTGGCTTTATTTTAAATCAATTCCCTCATCAAAGTTGGCATCCAATTCAAGCATGATATTAGACCTTAGGAAAATATTAAATTACCTCCAATGAGGTGTCCACCCATGAAGACCACCTTTTTAGAACAACTTGAAGTGATGAAGCTAGGCCAAGGGGTCAACATTAAAATATAACATTATTTAAATTAATTGAACTTATCTCTCCAAAATGCATCCCAAGGCCAAAAATGATCAAACCAACTGAACTGGCTGAAGAAGAGAGCCAACTGCACTAAAAACCATAGGACCACTGCCAGAAATAGAATTTACTAAAAATAGTAAATTCCAGAAGATGCTCGGATTGCACTGCAAGTCATACCACTGCGAAGCTCTCTGAAATCCTAGAAAGAATCCGCAAATCAATCACCAAATTTCAAGCAACAACAACCCAAAATGGGAAACCCTAATTTTACCCCTCTGAGTAGTCTACGGGTCTCCAGAATAGGCCAACGGTCAACTGAATTGATCACGCTCGAGAAGGGGACATTACATCATACCACTACTTTCAATTCTATTACCAATATTTCAACATTTGTTTGTCGATCTTCACTTGTGTTCACAAAATATTCCATGCCATTCTCCAATCCTTGTTAAAAATCAAGTGAAATGAGCACATTCTACTAGCCATTATCAAGGGTTGTGTATCTTTGAATCACAAAGCTAGGAGATAATTGAACTCCTCAAGCTCGATGCCTTTGAAGCAACAAACTTTACTCCCATAATGTAAACTTACTTCAGCATTCTCCTTGCGCCTCCTTAGGGCATTGCTAGTCCTATCTTTCATCTATTCCCTTGATTTAGTCATCATATCTGTCATTTGCATCTAGTATCTCTTTCAACATCACCAATTCTTCTTCCTTCTCGATATCTAGTGGTTGTCGGAACAACTTTCCTTCTCTTTCCTAGAAGCTATGAAAACTCCTCTCAACACTTGTAGCACATCCAATGGTATATATCACCTCCTACATTTTTTTCTCATCTTTGTCACTACTTGGGAGGTTTTAAAACATCATTGTACATTATGAATAACTTTTGGCTCTCTTATGAACAAGGGTTTGGAGGTAGTAAACACCATTCTAGAATTTTGTGAACTGTGTAAACATGTGCAAGGCTTGTGTTGACATGTTGTCAACTTACAAGAATGTATTTGACTAGTGCATAGTCGATTGAGAAGCATCTTGCTCACTCTTGTTGGAGTTTATATCCATTCGGTCTTTTCTCCAAGGTAATCTCCAATGTTTCAATCATTTTCATGTGTTTCCATATGCTTCTATTTATTGTTTCCACATTGCTAACACACTACAAATGAAATTTTAACTTTGTTGGTGTTAGAATATTTACATTCGACATTGTTTTGAAGTGACCAAGAAGAGTTACTAGGTTCAAATCCATTGTTGATACGAAATGTGTAAAATATCCACCCTATTTACAAATCAAGTGGAATCAAAATAGGTTAGAATTACCTATTTGCATTGGTATTTCATTTTAACGAGATTCTACGGCTATACCCTTTACTAGGTCTACTAGAAGTAGAGGTTTACATGCATTTGAGCCTAGGATTAGTACTAGAGAGTGGAATAAAGCACAAAAAAGAATGGTCAAAGAAGCAATTAGACATATGGATGATGGAAAAGAGGTTTAGAAAGTTAGAAGAGTATGTGGCAATGATATTCAAGACTATGGGTCAAATGGACATGCTTAAGAGAGTTCCTCAAGCTATAACTTAAAAGTTTGATATAGAAACAAAGCAACAATGAGAGAAGCAGCCCAAGAAACTAACTTTGAACATGGAAATTCATCCACAAGTGGAAATAATGTCCTTTCCAAAGTACAAGAAAAAATAGACATACAACCAAGTTTAATAATGGATAGAAATTTGACAAATGGATTGCACAAATGGAGGTCTATTTAAATTTACAAATGCTTAACTCACAACAAAAAATATCCTTTGTTCATTTGAAGCCCCCCTCCAATAATGCACTCACTTGGCATGAAGCTTGTGTTTCTCCTTTGCAACTAAGAAGAGATCCACCAATTTCCAAATGCCATGAAGAGGAGAAGTCCATCCAATGGCACCTCTATCATCAACAAAAAGGCCAAAACATCCAGGAAAATATGAGTTTCAAAAGAAGGTGATACAACTTAGCAAGGTTGATGACAGATAGGGAGGTGCTAATGAAGTATATAAGAGCATTGTCTGATTACTCAACAAGAGTTTTTTTTATGGCAAGACCTCAAAAAATTGACAAGGCATGTGCAACTTGAGAGCTCTATGTACTAAGCCTCTATTATAAAATATTTTTTATAGGGGCCTTGATATTCAAGCTTAGTGCCCATACTTGAGACGAAGCAATTAAGAAATGGATCCTTAGCTACATAATTCCTAATGACAATGTAATCTTCCTTGGCAATTGTTCTAAGATTATTATGCCCAAGATGGAGGTTGCACCTATTCTTTTGCAACAAATGAAGGAAGAATAGGTAGTTTTAAACTGATTTTCCTAGTCTTTCTTCAAAAAACATGCACATTTGGCTCTTTATTTCAAGGGCCTGGCCCCATAGATTGAAAATCTCCATATCATCCTAAGAACTAGCATTTAGAGGTTTCTAGCTTATTAGTCTTACTAAAATTTTCAAAAAGTGCCATGCATTGTTCTTTCCTAGAGCCTAGCATTAAGGGGGAGACTAAGGAAGTCCCAACTCTTAGATGGGCTACTTTTGTAGCTTTTAGTTTTTCCAAATGTTCTCCTTTAGGTGCATCTTTTAGATAGGGTTGTTGACTTGGCGTTTTAGTATATTTTGTTACTTGTCTTAAAGGATTTCTCCCAAAAAATTGGCTCCTTATTGTACTTTTTCTCAATTTGCTTTGGGAGACAAGACCCTTATAGAACCATCAAATAGCCTATCAAAAAACATAATTATCTTTGAATGTAGGGAGGGAATTGAGATCTCTTCTAGAGAGTTTAAGTGAGGAAAAAGGGCCAAGAAAACAAATATCTCCAATGATGCGGCCTAAGTGTGGAGGATGGAGCACTCATAACTAGAGCTATCATTGGATGTTAATAATAGGCACAAGTTTTCTATTGCAATGCTAAATTCATCATCACTTGAACTTGAACTGCAACAACGAGAAGTAAAAGAATGTGAAGATAACGAAATGTGTTTTGATTTTTGCTTGCTTGACTTGGTCATTGTTTTCTTTCCTCATTCTTTCCCACTTATCATGATCGAGAAGGAATCTATTGAAGATATTCAACCTATGAAAAGGATCCATAAGATGTGAGTCCTTAGACACTCCTTCCCTAGCTTTATGTGCTTGAAAATCCTCTAAGAAATTGATGGCCCTACATCCTATAGAAGGTGCAACACATTTAATCGGGATTCTTCCTATCCTTAGACTTGTCCTTCTAAGACTCTTTCTTAGACATTCTTGCAGCTTTATGAGCTCAATAGTCCTTCTAAGACTCCTTAAACCATGGTGTTGACCTCATGGGAAACCTTTTTGTCATCATCAATCACATTGTGGATGCACTCACCAACGTAGAATGATAACTTGGCAAGAGGAGGTCGAAGACCAACATGGATCTTGAAAGCCTCGATCTCCAATCACTCATTCAACGCCTCTTCATGAGTGGTGGCACCATGAATGATAATATCATGATGAACATCTTGCCTTAATGCTCATGTGAACATTTCAAATAGTTGGGTTACATTAAAATTCATTTTGCAAGAGTGGACATTCATACGTTATTGTCTCATAAAATCAAAGTTTGACTCAACTTTAGCTTGTTTCGTGGAGATGAGTGATTTGGGTACCCCAGTTGAATGGTTTGGTCGCATCAAAGGAAAGGACAAAAGAATCAAGCTAAAAGGAGAACCTTAGGGTAGATTACAACACCAAATCAAGGCCTTCAGGGCCCTGGTTTGGAGTGTTCAAGTGAAGAGTTTAAGCATGAATCCCAAATCCATGCATGCCATTATGAAGGCCACAATGCCAATGAACTTTACAAATTCAAGCAACACATTAGGAAGGGAAATCACTTGAACATGGGGAGTTAAGGATTTTTTCCTATATAAAAGTCTTTGTAGGGTTGGCTAACAATAGAAAGCAAATTACAAAGGGAGAATAACCACTAGGTACGGGCAAGGTTGAGCACCAACAAGAATCTCAAAATACTTATTTAAGGCCCCTTCACAAGTGGTGGCATTGTGAACCTCCTACCTCAAAGCTTTCATGAGCATGTCAAAAAATTGGGTACTATCAAGCCCCATCATACAAAAGTAGACAATTTGACTCACCTTTAGCTTGTCTCATGGAGGTGAGTGAATCAATGTCTAGGACAAATGATCTAGATGAACTAAAGAAAATGATTAAATCATCAATTAAATCTTGAAAGAAAGCGATGGAATTTGAAGGTAATTATTTAGACCAAACCAAGGCCTCAATTTGGGGCATGCCTATGAAGAGTGTGTTTAAGCCATGTCAAGTTGCCATTGAACTTTGAGAGTTTACATGACATAGTAGGAAGGGCAATCACTTAAGCATGAGTTGCTAAGGCATCCCAATTTGTCGAACGCATCATGAAGGTTGATGTCCCATTAAAGTACAGTAAGAAGGGGAGTCAACTTGGAATTGGGAGCTAAGACTTCCTTGTGTGCCAAATCCATCATGAAGGCAAAGGTGACATTAAAATTTGGGAGTTCAAGCAATGAAGTAGGAACCTAGGAACTAAGGAATTCTTATGAAAATATTCATGGAATTGGCTAATGGTGGGTTGGTGTTGACCACTCACATGAGTGGTCTAGTCACTACTCCTATATATAATGAATAATCATATTTCCCACAAGTTCTAGATAGAGAATAGGAACCCTACATGTTCTAGGGTGGTGATAGTCTTCCAAATTGTGATATTGAAAAAATCCTTCTAGGTGAAGGCTTCCTCCAGGATAACTATTGAGGAGCATGGTGGATATATCCACATGGTCGATTCCTTGGGGGACACCCTCCAAGATAGATATCTTGAGGCTTGAGATAGGGAATAGGTCCCCTCCATAAGCTCTCGAATGGTGACTGTATTCCTAATAGCAACAAGGAGGCCTTCTAGGTGAAGGTTACCTTGACAATAATTATCGAGAAGGCCTCCTAGGAGATGAAACTCATACACAATGGGAATGACAATCATCCTCATCATCGCATGTAAATGCAATCAAAGACTGAGTAGGAGGCCAATTCAATTGCTCTAAATGAGACTCATGATAGTCATCAAGGAGAAAGCCTCCTAGGATATGGATCTCATACACAACGAGAATGACAAATCATCATCATCATTGCACATAGATGTAATCATAGACTAGTTAGGAGGTCAATTTAGGTGCTCTAAGTGAGACTCATGATACTTCTATGCAAGTGCTCATGATATGTCTATGTGAGAATCCTCTCAAAGATCCATATGACATATTGATGATGATCATCTTCATCATTGCATGTAAACACACAATCATGGAATTTGTAGGAAATCAGGGCAAGTGATTTCAATGACTCATGCCCCCTATATGTGAGTGTACATGATCTCTCAAGTTGCCTATGTGAGAAGAGAGTCTCCATACTCTCCCAAAAGACAATGGAGGATCTCTTTAGTGAGGGAGAGAATTATCCTTAGGAGAGGGCCACCAAGTGAAGGTTGCCTCAAGAATGCTCGTCAAGGGAAAGCCTCCTAGGAGATGGATTTCATACATGATGATGAGACCAATACTCTATTCAAGATGATCAATGTAGTGGTAAGCCTCCAAAAGATCTATATGACAAAAATGATCATCACCTCAACATTGCATGTAGATATAATCATAGACCAAGTGGGAGATTGGTTTAGGTGCTTTCAATGATACTCATTACCCTTATGCAACTAATTTCAATGAGGATCTTGGTGCTTTCCTGAAAGGAAAGGGAGGGTTGCCATAATAAGGGAGAGAGCTCAACTCCTATGTTGACCATGGGAGGTGGAGGCATTTTTGAATGTGAATGGAAACTAGCTCAATCACTAGAAAGGGATCATCAATTGTCATCATGCATAAATCTATTGCAATCTTAATAATCATGTGGTAGATTTGATGTTTGTGCCTTCAAGTGGTAGCTCTCATAGAGGGGGAGGAGACATTGTATCATGTTCAAGGTCAAGAAGCCCAACCCACTCACCACAAGGTGAGGTCATGATAGAAGGGGGAAGCTCATTTTAGAAGGATGGAAAGGAGACTAAGGTTTCCTTTTTTAAAAGATGTCAATGAGACTCGTTAAGCTCAACCTCCAACATTTGGTGTCTATGTGAAAGTAAACCTTTGTCTTGATAGTCACAAGAATAACATCCCATGTGTGCTATGGATGCATGCAAATGCACAAAAAGACCAAAAATAAGGTAAGTTTGTGGCTTGTTAGGAACAAAAGTTATTTGTAGGGAAAGCCATAGCCTAAAACAAAAATGGGTATAAAGATGTGACTTGATCTAAGGTAAATAAACACTTAAACCTATACCAAAAAACATCAAACAAAAGGATAGAATAAGTGGTGTCTTACACCAAGCATGCCAAAATGTAGGTGAAAGAACTAAAATATGTGCAAATATCTTGGCAAGGAGGGTCTAACTATACAAAGTACAAGAATACAAGGAGGACTTACCACAACCTATAGGACCTAGGAAAAAAAATTTGAGGTGTGTTGCTAGGTGTTAAGACTAGTTTTCTTAACTATCTTAGAGCATGCAACTTAAACCAAAACAACAAACTAGCAAGCCTAGCTTGTTAGCTTATAACTCAAAAAGAAAAGCATATAAACAACAAAGCTACCAACACAACTAAAAAGAAACTTTCACCTTGCAATAAAAGAATTTGCAAGCACCTAAGTCCACGTATTCTTTTTAGTGGATCTCACTACTATTACTATGACTTAAAAATGAAGACACCCACATCATTTAAAAATAGAGCACATAAATAACAATCAAAAATATGCTATGGAAGACCCCTAATATTTAGATAACCAAGCAAATTTTCCATTAGCAAAAATGCAAGACATATATGAAAAATTTATAATCGAATTTCACCTCATGATTAATCTTCATCTCTAAAATACACAACTAATAAAAGTAATTTTCTAGAGAACCAAGGATTTTGAAAATACTAAATACACAACTCTCCATATTTCATAAATGGAGGTCATAAAGACCAGATATTTAAGGGAGAATTTTCCAAAACATTCAAAACATTCCCATTCTTCAAAAGTTTGCATTTTTCATAATTGGAGCCACCGGTACAATGAAGCCACCGGTACAATGAAAGAGAGTATAAAACACATTTCTAATATTACAATGGGTGTATGAGTTTAAAGTGCAAATGGAACACAAAAACAAAGATTGAAAAGCATGCTATGGAAGATCCATAAAATTAGAGGCTGGCCAAGCAAAAAAAAATAACAAAAAAATTCCATTAGAAAAAAATTAATACATAACAAAAACAGTAATATAATTTCTCCTCACATGAAGCTGCATGCAACTTTATGGAATATGCACAGCATGACTATTCTTGCAAATGGGTCATGAAAACAATGATCGAAACATTCCATAAAGATTCTAAACGTTAAATAAGCTTGACCAAAAAGAAGAGTTCTCCAAAACTAACAATATACGATAAAAAGTAATAGAATTCCACCTCTTTAGTCTTTGATACTCGTAATTGTCAAATGTTGATATCACAATCACTACATCTAATTTTTTGATGATACTCTCATGCAAGAAGCCCATTTCCAGGGAGAACGAGGATTTTACAAAGATTGTTAACACATTACTCCATGTTTTGTGATTAAAAAAGTAATGTAGACTTTATGAGTCAAGGATTAAAAATTGTCAATTACACCTAAAATTTGCTAATGATATTGTTGTGAAAGAAGCCCATTCCAATCATTACACCTATTTTTTTAAAGATTGTAACCATATTACATACTTTTTGTGAGTGAAGAGTAATGTGGAGACAAGGAAAAACTATGCACTAAGCCTTAGTGCATAGCAAAAAAATTCAAAATTTTCAAATACTACACTAAAGATTTTAAGAGTCAAGGATTATAAATTGTCAATATAACTATCAACAGGCCTAATTTGTTAATGATATTGTCATGCAAGAAGCCCATTTCCAGGGAGAAGAGGATTTTACAAATATAGTCAACACATTACTCCATTTTTTTGAGTGAAGCATAATGTAGAAATAAGAAAAGACTACACCTTAAAGTCCATAGCAGCAAAAATCATTTGGGGAAAAAATCAGCAAACCAAAAGTTCAGGATTTTTTTAAAAAATCGGGAAAAAATCGGATTTGAAAAAAATGTAAAAAACTGTAGAAAAAGAGACAAATGCTACTCTTTTTTGAAATTTAAGGTCATTTCAATAGCATAGAGATATAGAGAGCAAATAAAATAGATATTTTAACCCATGAATTGTAGAAAGCTTGCATGTTGTTTATCAAGTTTATGTTTGTTGAGCTTAAAGGCATTTGTTTCTTGCTTAGGTTGTGAACTAAAGATCAGTTGGAGCACCTCATACAATAGAGTAGTGTATATTTGAGATATGGAATCAATTGTCATGTAAAACTTTTGCAAAAATGACATCTAAGAAAAGTGGAAAAGGCTAGTGTATGAAGGAGTCATAAATGATACAAGTGACCAAAAGCTTTGAGAAGGCATTGACATGAATGAAATAAAGTGGAGGATGAAAAAATAAGTGTGATAAAATAAAGGATTTGCTAAGGGTTAAAATCTTAGGCAGATACTCTTTAAAGCTATGCAAGCTTGAAATCAGAGACAATGCATTACCAGTCCAAGAGAATGGTTAAAATCTTAGGCAGATACTCTTTAAAGTTGTGCAAGCTTGCAATCAAAGAATGGAATTTGAATTCATGGTAATCTACTGTCTCTGATTTCAAGCTTGCAAAATGATGTCTTTGAATTACAGACATAATCTGTATGCTTGGCATAAAAATGGGTGTGGGATTGAAATCCTTCGAGAGCTATTTTATAAGTTTTGAACATGAAGTGAAATTATTTTTAATATTCTCTATGTAAAGTAAAGTGCCTGTAGGCTATGCAGGTTATAGATTTAGTATTAGACATTTACATACTTTCATTTCATTGTTGCAGTCATCATCAATGAGGAACCTCATCATTTTACATTTTGGAATAGTACAACCTTGGACATTTTGCAAGAGTTAGCTAAAAGACTAGACCAAAACATGATAACCCTACAACCTGACAGGGAGAAGACTACAACTGATTTGACTTGACATTTAAATGATGATTAATCTATGACAAAAAGAGAGACAAAGTAGTATGATCGTTGATTTTTGTATAGGTACCACAAATGGTTTTTTGGGGGGACCTTGGGACAAACTTGGGCCATATGAGGACTTCAAAATCTCTGGGAAAAAATTGATCAATGTTTTATCTGAGGGCAATAGAGTCAAGCCTATCACCTAACATCTAAAAAGACAATGAACTTAAAATGATACAATAAAGTTATTTACAATTTGGACTGATTTGGTGTAGACTGCTCATTCTTTGTACAGGTTTCATATGTACAGTTTTGACTAACATGGTCATCAAAGTTAGCTTCTAAATTTTTCTTGGCATGGAGGTGGTAAATGCTATAACCATTTATAAGGTCACCTTACACAAGCACGAATAGTGAAAATGGATGGAATTGCTTATTTTGATTAATGAAGAATCCCTTGCTTTATTTTGTTGTGGTTTACTTTATTTTAGGGCATATTGACAAGACTGTGATCTTAAAGTTCAAAGCAGAAAGGAACCCATTCGCACGTGTATGTAGGGTAGACTGCAAAGTCAATGACAGTCACCCTTAACTTATCGCAACCCTGATTTATAGCAAAAAAGGAGCCAAATTTATGGTTTTTAAACGCAAGATTTGTTAGCGCAATTTATGGCATTTTTTTTGCGATTTTAATGTGAAAAAAAATCGTGATTTTCAACATTTTTTTGCCAATCAACAGTCTGCAAAAAATCTTGAAAAAATCAGCAAGCTTGAGGATTTTTTAAAAACCACAAAAATCGTGATTTTTTAAGGATTTATGCTTCTATGCCTTAAACTATAGGCTAGAATTTTCGAAAAATTTGGATACCACTACAAAAGACTTTATACATCAAGGATTAAAAATTGTCAATGCATCACTTTATGTTTCCTAAGTGCAAGTAACGTGTAGACCAAGTTTTTCAAGATTTTAGATACCACTAAAAAATTGGAATTAGCCCATAAATAGTTGAGCAACAATATCTTATACAAGTATTTTTGGGCCAAAGATTCAAAACCGACTCTTATAATTTGTTCGTATGATAGGAACTTGGACTCCTATGCTTTACTCCTAATACAGTTTCATGGAATTGAAAAATGTAGCTACAAGATTAATGTCATTTTTTCTCTATAAAATAGCAGTCCTATATATGCAAAATTTAGGTTGGTACTAGGAAAGGAGGACTGAAAGTGTCCTCCACCAATTTAAGTATATATGATTATATATCTGCAAACTCTATTGCTAGAAGGAGGGCTGAAAGCTTCCTCCATCAATTTAAGAACATCTATATCTTTGTGGCATTTTGCATGACATATTTTTTATTCTCATTTTTACTTGCATATATTGATATATTTTATCTAAAAATCCTCACTTCAAATTTCTCGACAGAAAAGAACTTAAAAATCTAAAAGAACTCAGCAGCCCCCTGCTGAAAACTTTTAGCCAACCCCCTTCATGGAACCATAGACTTAATAATATTTAAATCAAATGGACAGATACCTAAGATCACAGTATTGAAAATGATAATCTTAACCCTTAAATTCAACCATGTCCTAATCTGTGTAGTTTTAAATACTATCAAGGCAATTTTATAATAAAGTGGTGATAGAAATTCTTTTTACTATAAGAATGAAACAAACTTTGCAGGGAAAAAAGAAAATGGGCAGGTAACTAAGATCACAGTATTGAAAATAATAATATTAACCCTTACATTCAATCATGCCCTTATCTGTGTAATTCTAAATACTCTCATTTTTAATATAAGAATGAAACAAACTTTGCAGGGCAAAAAGAAAATGGGCAGGTACCTAAGATCGCAGTATTGAAAATGATAATATTAACCCTTACATTCAATCATGTCCTTATCTGTGTAATTCTAAATACTCTCAAGGAAATTTTACAATAAATTGGTGATAGAAATTATTTTTAATATAAGAATGAAACAAACTTTGCAGGTAAAAAAGAAAATGGGCAGGTACCTAAGATCGCAGTATTGAAAATGATAATATTAACCCTTACATTCAATCATGTCCTTATCTGTGTAATTCTAAATACTCTCAAGGAAATTTTACAATAAAATGGCGATAGATATTTATACTTACAATGTAAAAATAAAACAAACTTTGCAGGAAAAAAAGCATAGAGGAATGGGGTTGCTTATATTTAAAATAAAAGAGAACAAAGCACAATTTAATCGACCCTAAAAACAATCTAAAAAGCAAATAGCAATTAAATAATATAATCTATTAGGATTTGAATTTTTTCCCTAACCTTGTCCAAGCCGAATAGAGATGCAGCGAGCCCAGCACCAGCACAACTCGCTTACACCCTTGAAAAACTTGTCCCTGAAAAAATCAAGTGATCAGACACTGAGAATTTACTTGCCTATTAAAAAAAATTCAACACCGAAAGAAAAGAAGAAGAAGAAATCCCAAAACAACACCAAACCTATTACAAATGATGGCAAGACGTCTTCAAATAAAATTAATGCGAAGATTCCAAATTCCCTGCTGAAAACAATTCTCTGCACTGTTCATTTTAGTTCTAAAGCACAGACAAAAGAGAATGAAGAGCGAAGAGCCCTTCACAACAACACGGCAAAAATAAAACAACGCAGCGTAGACTAAGGAAGCAAAATGATTCGATCGTTGCAATGCTGGGAATTCGCTGCACTAAAATAAACATCTCAAGATCACTCCTACCGTTAGGCAACGGATAGAAAGATCGAAGACTAGAAAAAGAGCAGATTAATTGAGTCTATTGCATTGCGGCCATCTCGAAAGCATTTGGAGTTTCCAAAATTTTCAATAACGGATAGAGACAAAATATAAGACTTTAAATTTTGTGAGATGACGCGGGTAATTACTAGGGAGCTTTTTTTTATTAGAGAGTGTAGATTCAATTTTTGAAGAAAATTAGAAAGTAAATTTAAAATCTTATCAAAGCATAAACGTGTGACTAACCTTTTCTTTTTTTGGTTATTTGGAGTAGATGTTTTTAATGTTTGACTCTAAAAAATGATTTAATTATTTTGGTAGATTTATTCATCTAAGATTTAATCTATTATTTAAAATTAATTTTTGTATCTTTGTGTGGAATGGGCATGTTGAAGAATTGTGGAAGGTTAAGTAGTGATTTGTTTTTTTCTTGTAAATACAATCATAGAATACATTAGGTCAATTAGCATACCGTTAAGCAAATGAAGTTGTGTGTATGATTAAAAACTTGACAAGCGTCAGCGTTGGATTGAGTGGTCACACATTTACAACTTTATCTCTCTTCCTTTGTCTCTCTTTATCTTTATCTTTCTCTATCTTTGTTTGTTTTTCTTCCACTCTTTATCATTCTCCCTTTCTATTGTTCTTTATTCTTCTATTATTAAATCTCTTTTTCTATCTCTCTCTCTATACATATCTCTTTCTTTCATTCTCTATTTTCTCTCTCTCTAGCTTGTTATTCCCCTTTGTTTCTTCCTCTCTATATCTCTCCATCTACTTCTCCATCTCTCTTATGCTCTTTGTTTCACTTTTTAGCTATGTAAATCTTATTCAATCAATAGAGAGATGTGACAAAATCAAAGTCAAAAGGGTTTGAATGGGAGTGTTAGATGACATTTATGGTGAAGAAGTTATTTAAGTGGTCGGTCACTTTGAAGTTCAAGCATGAATCAAATCTAGAAAGTTCATTTGTAAGCTTTGCTAAAATGCATGAGTTTGTTGAAATAGGTTGACATCCTTTGGTCTCTTGAGTGCTCTAATTCGTATTGTTTAGAGTCCTTATTAGTGTGATAAAATTGTTACACTATTTAGTTTGTCTCATTATATTATTTGAAAATATGTTTTCACAATTCATATCATACATAAGTCTATAATTAAGTATTTGATTTTCTTAGTATTATTTTGTTTATTATTTTTTAATGAAACAAAATGTACTAGAATTATTATTTTTGTATTAAAACCTAAACCTAAACCTAAACCCCTCTATATATTGCATAAAAATAAAAACATTATAAGAGATCTCACCAACACGCCCACATGTAAAGGGCCTCACTTAATATTAGTATATAAAATAAAACTTGTAACACAAAAAATACATTAGTGGAAGAAATCTCTAAAGACCACATTGTAGAGAATAATACATTAATTGTAATTGCAAAATTTGGTGAATGTCACTTATTTCCACCATATATTGTTGCTCCATGTCATGTATATTCCCAATTAGGCTACATCTTTTGCATAAGTTATTCTTGGCAAGATATTTAAATATTTTAAATAGACATATTAATTCAAGGAGGCTATCAAGGGAGGTAACTTGATGTAGGTAAATGGCATGATCAATATTCTCTCTTCATAATCCTATTTTTCAAGATGGTTGTGATATTCTTAAAGATGATTCTAGAGCCATTTCTGAGCTTCTTCTATATGTCAAAAGGATCAAGCCTGTATTTTCATTAAAATATGACAAGATATGATGGAGCAAAGTTTAAAGGTGATCACATTTACTTTTTCTTGGGCTACTTCAAACAAGACTATTATAGTAGCTTTTAGGCTCTGTCAATTACAACTATCTTAGAAAGCCTTCTCTAACAATGATTTGATGATAGGAGAGTTTGACAAGTGTGTGCAAATTGTATCTTTGGCTGATGGTAAATTGAATGTGTGTGTGATGTTTCATTTTGGAGATAGGAAGCTTATGGTGCAAGAGCTTGTCGCTCTCGTGATCCACCAAGTGAGGAAAAAGAAGCTTGATACTTCATTCTTATGACCTCTTATTTTTGGGTGGAAGCCTAGCTTGGATAGGATCATTTAATCCAAAAATCCAACTCTTGTTTAAGTTCTTTGCAATTGTAATGTATGGATTCTCTTTTTTTGGCTCTAATTCTCTAAAATATCATGTTTGTGTTAAAGTTGTAGAGAATTCAAACCTTAATTGTCCTTGTCATGTCTACTCCCTTCATCCCAAAGAAATATTTAAACAAAGTGATCACCTATTCTTCAAGGCTCTACTCCCGTGAGCGAGCAAATTCCAATTCCATAATTTCTCATAAAGGCTCTAAGTTCAAATCATAGGAGCCAATGTCCCTAGAAATAGGTTATACATAAGATATTAAATTAAAATAGAAATAGAAAAAGTCATCCAAGCAAGGAGAAAAGGGAAGCAAATATAACAATATAACCTAATCAAGTTGAAGAATTGATGTTTTAGACACATTTAAATAAGGTGGAGGAAACAAGCCACCCTTCTCTAAGGTATATTAAATGTTATAGATCTAGCTCTTACAATACCAAATTTGGTGACATGTTTGTGGCTCGAAGGAGCCAATTATGGCAGATTCTTAGTGGCTTGTGTTGGATGGTGCTCCTATAAATGTGGGTAAAATTCATGGAGGAGTGTTTCCTGGAATGTCTATGGAGAAGTATCTAAATATTTCACCCATTAAAGGCTTAGATGTCAACAATTTGACTAGATTTGAATCATAAAATCCCTTCCTTGCATGATCATTAGCTTATCCCTGGGATTCAATTATATGCCAAATATAAAGTTGCATAGGGTTAAATATTCAATATGAGAATTCCCTTGTGGTTTGTGATAAATTCCTTTGTAATTTTGCTCATATGAAACACAAATCTTAATCAATAGACTAATAGTTTGTTTATTGCCACATTTTATTCCATGTTTAGAATTATAATGCTCCATTAATGGAAACAATTAATCTTGCTTCATCATTGTTGATTGGGTCGTCTATTTTGAATTTGCTTATTCTAATTTTTATTCAATATTTTCCTATGTTGTGAGGATGTCTTTAATTATCTTGCATTGTTTTAAGATAAAATTAATGGTTCATGTTGAATGTAGCTCACTCCCTCTCATAGAAGGGATTCCTTCAATGTAACATTTATATTATTGCATAATATATTTAATTTATTTTTAATACTTTATATAGCATAATATATAACTATTTAATTATAATATAAATTTTCTATATAAAATAAATATATTTCATAGTTTAAATTTTATAAAATATAATTACAATATAGATTTCATATATAAAATAAATATGTAAATATTAACCATTACCAATAAATCTTTACTTATTATGACATTTTTGCAACATGTGTCACTTCTCTCCTACAATAGGATCTAACCAACTATTGGCCCCTCTCCCCTAATATATTAGTATTTTTCTCTATTTTCTTGTTTGATTCTCTAATATTTCGTAAGCTTTCCCTAAGCAATGCAATTGACTTTTCCACTTGTCTATCCAAGAACTACACATTCATAGGCATGCAATAATATTTTTTTGATATGTAGATGAAAGGTGTCAATAAAAATACATTTCCAAGATCTACATGACAAAATAGAATAGTGGGGAATTGGGAAATTAAGTAATGCTACCCCCTCTCTATATATAGAGAGAGGGAGAAATAATTTTGTGTTTCTTCTCTCTTTATCACCTTTCCCTCTCACCCTCCTCTCATCTCTTCACTTCTCTCTTTGTCCCCTCTCTCTCTCTCACTCTACCTATCTATATATCTCTCCATTTTTCTATCTTCCTCACTCTATCTCTTATTATCTGTATATATCTCATCCCCATCCCCTTTCTATCTCTCCCCTTTGCTCTCCCTTTGTTCTCCCTCTCTCTCTCTCTCCCTTTGCTCTCCCTCTCTCCTTTGTCCCCTCCTCAATCCATTAGAAATCACTTAAATTGTTAGATTTGTTATATATTAATTTAAATAATATTATACTAAAAATATTATATATTTAACTACATAATATATAAAATATAATACTTAATAATAAAAATAAATATTATAAAAATTAATATATAATTTATTTAATATATAAATATATAATTTTATAATATAATAATATTTTAAAATATATATTAAATATTTACCTCTATATATAATAATCTACATTATATAAAATATAATAAATAATCATAGTTGATTTAAATATACAATTTATAATATAACATTATACTTAAAAATATACATATAATTCTATTTTTTATTTACATCTCTCCCTCCCTACTCAACTAATACTAATGTCATGGGCTCTAATTTGTGGGTGCTTTTGGTGCACCATCCCTTTCTCTTAGAGGTCGATGAAAAGGAACAAAAAAAAGGAAGCTTAGAATTTATCCTTGTTAAATTTCATAGCAAATGTGTGGATCATCAACATGAGTAGCCAATATGAGCCTGCACTTTCCCATGTCTTGCCAACTTTTTGCTACTTCTTACAACACCTCTCATTGTTCTTGCAAAGATTTTGATACAAGACTATCGTTTTACAGGATGGGATCGATTCCCTAGATTGCACTCCCTTGGAAATCAAACTTGGTGAGCAATGACATCAAAAAGCAAGTTACAGAGCCCCTATTGAAGAATTCCAAGCAAGGAGATGTTCTTAAAGCCCCTGCAAATCAAGCACTACAAAACAACAGGAATGTGGAGCTAGTTGCACGCAAGCTACATATTGGTGAAGACCACACTATACTGGAGGCAATACAGAAGTTTGAATTCTGGTTTCTCTTTTTACGTTTCTGTGTGATCTGGGCTCAAGAATGGCAGCCATTAACAACTTGTGGTAGACTGGGCTAGACATGGTTGCATAGACATTTCGGGGTGTTTGTGTCACTCATCAACATTTGGGGAATTTTTTGAAAGATTGGCCCGAATTCCATCATTGAACGTTTTATAAGGTCTGCATAATTTTTAGGAATAAAATTCCATAGCTTGCTAATACCCTTAGGACCCTTAGGAGGTGTTGATAGTGGGGTACGTAACAATCATGGTGGTGGGTATGCAAGGATCTCTACACTAGTTTTGTGGGGCCGGGCTTAACCGGCACCCTGTAAGGGTACACTTCTTAGGTGGCCGGGCCCATTCCCCGATATTATCGTATGCTATCATTTTCATGTAACCGTTTTTTAGGGACTCCGTTCGTAAACTTTGTAGCCTATATCCGTTTTTACTTTTAAACTTATATTCCTCCCACGTTTCATATGGAAATAAATATGCTGGGACATTTTCGAATAAATACTCTGCTGGAGGAAAAACATAGGACAGCATATTAAAAGAAAACCTTGTTATTATTCCTATGAGATACATTACACGTAAGGGCAGATTAATTAGAAATGCCCTGTTCTTTAAAAATATATATATAAAGGGTGTTTAAATAATATAAAACTTTAAGTAATTAATTAAAAAATGTTTTAATAATAAGTATATATAATGAAATATGATAATGCCCTCTTTCTAAATATATTTTAAGGATGTTTAAATAATATAAAATTTTATATAATTAATTTAAAAAATTGTTTAATAAAAAATATATAATGAAAAATGATGTAAAATATTTAATAATAAATATTATATGTAATGAAAGATTTTGAAATAAATTTTATACAATAAATCATTTAATAACTTACAAACTTTAAAAAATGGGTTCATAATAAATATATATAATGAAAGATGATGAAACAAGTTTTATATTTGTAAAATATTAAATATATATAATGAAGGATTTGAAACAAATTTTATATAATAAATTATTTTATATTTTTAATTTTTGAAATATAATTTTGTATGATAATATATTTATATAATATTATTATCTTACTTTTAAAATAATATAAATATATTAATTAAAATCGTTGATATAATAATATACATTCTGGTGGATCCATATGAGAGAACCAAAACGCTGAAGTGATTAACTATTAGTTTTTTACTACTCCAATATTCAAAAGGAGTTACTCCGTATTAAAAAATACTATTAGTTTTTTAATACTCCAATATTCAAAAGGAGTTACTCAGTATTAAAAATGGGAGATTTTGGTGGCCAGCACTGACGCAGGTTTCGAGGTCGCGCGGATTGTGGGGCCTGGTTATTACGTGGCTTCAGGTGGGGGAGGTCGTGCCCTCCTCCACAGAGGTTTGGCTTTGTGGTGGAGTTATTTTATTTTTGTGCCTTTTTCGTTTTCTTTTTCTTTTTTCTCGATGCTCTTTCATGTTCTTCCCTGTCACCTGTGAGCACTTTGAAACCTGGTGCGCTGATTGTCCTTCTTGGTGGAAGGGGGCATGGAACCCCCGACACCCTCTCTAACGGGGATTCGGTGCACGTTCTCCCAAAATCCTTTAAGGATGTGGTCTCAGATAGTGGCCCAGTAATCCCTGCTGGTGCCAAGTTCACGATTGAAGCAGCTCCGGAGGTAAGCGGTCTCAATAATGGTGGATTGTGGAAGGTAAGCCTCTCCTTGAGCGCTCTTATTCTGCTAAACTTGTTCATAATCTTGAGATGAAATCTATTATTAATTCTGAAAGAAATAGATTGAAAAATACTGCTATTTTCTTTGCGGCGTTGGATGTAAACAAATTACCAGCCCGCAAATTTCTTGATTCTTGGTTTATCAATGTTTGGGCCAACAAGTTTGGCATTCAAGTTAATTTCTGCAAGATGCTCCAAAAAGGATTATTTGTGATTTTTTTAAAGAACTATGAAATGCAAGAAAAACTGCTGGCAAAACCTTATTGGAATGTTGGGGGTTGTAGTTTCAGGGCTCTTGCGTGGTCACATGTGGCCATTGCCGAGGAAATTTTAACCCTATCATGTCCCAGATGGGTTGTGATTAAGAATCTCCCACCCGAGTTTTGGAAGATTATTAACCAGATTCTTGCACCATTCGGTGCGGTTCTTAGGGTGGATGAGGCAAAGGTCTCCCTCCCGCACCTAAACACTCGTGCTTTGGTCTCTTTGATGCCCGGAGTTGAATTTTTGGGTAGAATTGTGATCTCTGATGATGAAAGTGAATTTACTTGTCTGTTGGAGGTGTTAGGCGGATTAAATGCCTGCTACCTGTGCAGAAAGGAGGGCCACTTTCGTTCAAGGTGTCCCTTAATCCATAAAAAGTCTACTAAAGGCACCCAAGACTCGTCTCCTATGCATGAGGACCGGTCAGACCCTAACAACTTGGGGATGGCCTCTCAACAGGTTGTCACTCCCACCCTGTCCACCCGGGTGAAGAATCCTTGCCACCAAGGGGAGGCACTGTCAGCGTCGGATTTTGTCCTGGAGGCACACATGGAGAATGATGTAACTCCATCCGGCTGTACCTCGACGGCTGGGGTCCCATCCTCAGCCCCGCTAAATAGTGTGGGTGATACATTTGTTGATAGTGAGTTTTCTGTCGGCCCAGTGGTTGGTCGGGGTTCTGACACCAAGCTTGCCTCCCCCCTTGCTAGTCCCAATCACTCTCCTCCCTCGAATTCTGATATTGACAGTGCCCTGAGGCAGAAATTCAACACCCAGCAGTTGGCTTTGAGGAAAATTAGAGAAAGAATTCATGTGAACCATCTTAAAGATTGGCTCGCAGGCTTTAGGCCCGCACCCCAGGTGTCAGAAGGTTGTCTCTCTAGAGGCGATAATCAGTTCCATCTTAAACTTAATTACCAGAACCCAGACACGATGGATGAGGGGTCGATGGTTGGGGATGAGGAGACAGTTCCACCAACTGGTAACTCTGCCCCAGATTTAAATAAAAGTGCTCTCACCAAACATTACACCCTACATTTTGGTGATGAGATGGTTAATAATGGTTGTAACTCAAGTGAACCTTTCAGTTCTCATCTTGATTCGGGGGGAAGAGTTGTAGAGATTCCAAGGAATCAGACTTCACTGTTTCAGTGGATGCCGCTAACCTGATCCCCAACCACCAACCCTCACCCACGACATTCGTGGCTTCTGGGGAGGAAGAATTTGCTAAGGTTAATGCCTCTAATATAAAAGACAACCATTTGGCCCCTATAGGATGCATGGATGCAGTCTCTACTATGGAGGGAAACAATAAGTGTGTGACATTTGACCCCCACCTTACCAAGGAAGTTGGGAATAATAATTCCTCTCTAAACTGCAACCTGGAACCCATGGTTACCATAGGATGTTGTGTCAAGGAAAATATCACTAATAGGTGGCCTTTACATATGCCCAAGACCAAAGTTGGTCCTGGGCGACCGAGGAAGTATGGGACACCTTTGGCTGTGAATGGAGGAGGAACTCAGTTGGTTAAAAATAAGAGGAAAAAAACTAGTCTTGTGCTCCCAGCTCCTCTCCCTAAAAAGGCGAAGGTGGAGGGTAGAGTTACTAAGTATTTTGATCACTTCAAGGGTGATCCAAAAGAAACTCCCTTGAACTTTGATAATGAATTTTAACTGCATTTCTTGGAACGTTAGAGGACTGGAGTCCCCTGACAAGAAGTATATTGTGCGGAGATTTCTAAATATGGAGGCTAACAAGGATGTAGTGCTCTTGCAAGAAACCAAAGCCATGGGGTTCACACTTGATACTAATCTGAAATTCATCTGGAATGGGTCCTCACATTTTACCACCTTGCATGATAAAGGTAGGGGGGGAGCGACCATTCTCCTCTCTAACAAATGGTCTCATTATGTCTCTGGCCAAGGAATCTCTCCCTGTAACATAGCAGTCTGAATCACTATTGAAAAAGGGGATTGCAAAGTCGGCATTTGTTCTATCTATGCACCAAATGACTACAAAGAAAGAATTAGTCTTTGGCAGTGGTTAATGGACCTATCGGATGTCCCTTGGTTTTTTGGGGGAGACTTCAATATGGTGGAGCACTTGGAAGACAAGTGGGGGGGTCTTCACATGGGCTAGAAGGGTAGTGAAAAGTTATTTTGGCTTAGGATGAAAGCCAAGTTAAACTTATTTGACCCAGTGGAAGGGGGTAAAAAGGAATGCCAAGGCATTTGGTATACTTGGTGCAACTCCCAGAAGGGGGGTAAGAGGATCTACTGTAGGCTTGACAAATTTTATGCAAACCAAGATTTTTTTATTTTTCAGCCTAACAACGATGGGCTTAAGGTGAGTGTCCATCCGTACACTTTATCTGACCATCACCCCATTAAAGCCACTTTGATCACTGCTCATGGCCAGCCTCAGCAGGTTGTCAAGTCTCCCTTGTTTAAGTTGAATACCTACCTCCTGGACGACAGGGACTGTGTGGATGCAATATCCACCCTCAAAGAAGTCAATAAATGGATGTTGAAAGATCTAAATGCCATTGACAGATGGGATCAAAATGTCCTTTGCTGAACCAAGTTCTTCCAGACCATTGGGAAGAAAAAGGCTTTGGATAGCAGGAGGGAAGAAGTTGAATTGCACAAGAGGTTGCTCTTTTTTGAAACGAAGGTTCAAAAGAATCCAAATGATGAGGCTCTTTGTGAGGAACTCATCTTGGCTAAGAACCAACTGAGAAAGATTCAAAATCACAAGATACAAGGGCTCAAGGTTCGAGCTAAGCTCAACTGGGTGAGTTATGGTGATAAAGGCTCCAAGTTCTTCTTTAGATTCTTGAAGGAGATAAAATTTGAGCAGATTGAGCAAATTTGTGATGGTGGAAATACACTCACTACCCAGGATGGTATTATGAGCCAATTCCATTCCTACTTCAAAAATCATTTTTGTGCGGAAAGTGGTAGTGAAGAGAGTCTCAATGCTAGGATGTTCATTAGAGGTATTATCCCCCAAAATATCTCCAAGGACGATGCATTGGCTTTGGACGCCGACATTACTAAAAAAGAAATCAAGAAGGGCATCCTCTTGATGAGCAATGATAAATCTCCTAGTAGGGATGGCCTACCCATTGAATTCTACAAAGCCTTTCTTGATTGGATCAACGAAGACTTACTGCAAGTGTATCAAGAAGTTCTAGTGAAAGGATTCCTGGGAAGGAATATAAACAGGGGCATCATTAAGCTCCTTCCAAAAGGGGGGGACAAGACACTTATCAAAAATTGGAGACCTATTACTCTCCTGAATGTCTCCTACAAGATTCTTGCCAAGGTGATTGTATTAAGGCTGATGGATATCCTCCCCAAGTTCATTAATAACACTCAAATGGGATTCATCAAAGGTAGATATATCCTAGAAAATCTTATTACAAGCTAGGAATCCTTGGAATGGGCTAGGCACTCCAATCAAAATGTTGCCATGCTCCTGTTGGACTTCGAGAAAGCTTATGATAGGGTCGAATGGGCCTTCCTAAGGACCACCCTGGAGGCTTTTGAATTTCCAGTTAACTTTTGCAAAATGATTGACACTCTCTTAAAAGATGCCACTGCTCAGGTGGATGTAAATGGATCCCTCTCTAATGAGTTCAATTTGGGAAGGTCGATCAGATAGGGTTGCCCTTTGGCTCCGGCTCTTTTTGTCATTACTTCTGATGCCCTTCACTACTTACTTAGGGAGAACAGCGTGTCCCCCAGAATCAAAGGCATAAAACTCCCTGACCAGAATGAGATCCTGAACATCCAGTTTGCTGATGATACAGCTTTATTCCTTGAATTAGAGGAAGAAAACATGCAGGCCCTAATGAAAAAATTAAATCTTTTATGCCGTGCGTCTGGTGCTAAAGTCTCTATTGCTAAATCTTGTCTCCTCGGTTGGCAGGAGACCCCTCCCGATTGGGTTAAGCATTATGAGTTCCAATGGGGAGGTCCTAATAAGCAAGTTCGGTATCTTGGAATTCCCTTTGCTGTCAGTCCCAACCTGAAGGATATGTGGCTCTGGATTAGGGAGAAAATTGAAAAGAAGATGGCGGGTTGGAATAAATAGTACCTTTCGTTGGCTGGGAGAGCTCAAGTTTGTCAAAAGATACTTTCTTCATACAACATCTATTTCGCCTCAGTTTGGTTCTTCACAGTTATCAAGTTAATGAAATCCAGAAGAGAATTAGATCCTTCCTTTGGTCAGATGGGAAAGGTAGAAGGAAAAAGCACTCGGTTAATTGGAATTGGTGCTGCCTTGACAAGTCGCGAGGTGGGATTGGCTTGAAGGACCTCAGGCTTCAGGGCACTGCTTTGGCTGCCAAGTGGATCGTAAAGGCGCTAGTTGGCAATGAGCCTTGGAAAATCCTTGTGAGGAATAGCATTCTTTTATCCACCCCCAAGAATGCTAAGTCTTGGAAAGCCCTGCCCATTAGTGATATTCTCTTTGGCAAGCACCCTATGGTCCCTGCCGGTTCCATGGTTTTTAAAAGCCTATGGAAAGCTTGGGAGTCAGTTAAGCACAACGTGAAGCTGACTAAAGATTATATTTACTCTTGCAACAATAAATTCAATTGCTACCCCTTCAGTTCCATTTGGTGGAACTTGGATCATAAGTCTAAACCCTTGGCTTTACTTCAGGGTTGTTCTACGAAGAAGTGGGCTCAGAAAGGCATCCTTACCTTCAAAGATATTCTCTCAAATGGTCATATTAGAGATTGGAGCAACTTGGTTGATGAATTCAATCTGGCTGACTCCAGTTGGAGTACTTATAACACTCTCCATATGGCCTGTAGAGACGTCAATTTTCCAAATGACATGGACAAGACCGTGGACATTGCCAATGATTTTGTTTGGAAAGATGGCTCGATGCTCTCTGATTTAAAAGCTAAAATGATTTATAACACTCTCACCAATGATAGTTCTATTAAGGATCATCTCAATAACTGTTGGAATGTTTCTCTTTCTGATACCCAGTGGCAAAATGTGTTCAAAACCATGTGGTACAATGTTAAGGAGCCCAAGAAGGCTCACTTTAGGTGGTTAATCACTCTGCACAAAGTTCCTTTCAAAATCACTTCTAATGATATAGATATTTGTAGTTTGTGTAGAACTCCTGAATCCATCAATCATTTTTTTTTTTTATTGCTTGTATGCTAAAGAAGTGTGGAAATGTTTTTGTAAAGACTTATACATTTGGGATATAAATGACAGATTCTTGTGGGAACATGTTATTCTTTATGAAATGAAGCTTAATAAAGATTTTAAATTATTCTGGTTTTGTTTATCCACTGAGATTTTGTGGCATATCTGGATTGCTAGGAATGAGGAAAAGTTTAAGAGTAGCAGGAGATCGCTTACTGAGTCTTCTAAAAGACTCACATGTGTTAGTATTATTTCACAGCTTGTGATGCATTTGGAGATCACAATGTCTAAATTCTGGAGGCAGCTGAAGGAGGATGCAATAACGGTTCCTAGGGAGGCGCTAATGTCTGAACATGCCCACCACAAAGGCGTTAAGGAAGATGGAATATTTCTGAGGGCCCTTCATGAATTCCAGAAGGCATTTAATAATGCGGTTGTTTCATCCGCTTGAGACTATTTATGTCTGTAATTGCAGAATTGTATACAAAATGAACAACAAATGCAACACTTTCAGAGACCCGAGCTTCAGTTATAACTGGAAAATAAGTCTGCAAATTGGCGATGTGGTCTGATTTGGGCCTTTTGCATCTTTATTTCCAACTCTCTAGTTTCAGTTTTAGCGGGATAGATAGCTATATAAGGCTGCAGGGAATTTAAACTTGGGCTCCATTTTGCAAGTCTGTAGTTTTAAGTTTATTTTGTATGTTTCAGTCTCAACCTCTGTAAAATGCAACCTTCCTGTGCATTATATAGTAACTGATGGTCGAATGTTGTAATGATTTATTCCACTATATTTAATATAAAAATAATATATATTCTTTTTTATTTAGTATTTGATACTTTATTTTTATTTACAAAGATTTATTTTTTACTCCACAATTATTTAACAAACTTTTATTTTATTTAGTTAAGAGTTTTTTTTTTTTGATAGATAAGTGCTACCAGAGGGGGTAGCTCCCAAAAATTGATAAGTAAAACGTTATAGAGTGCATGACAACATGACCAGATCAGCAAAGTACAGTGGTAAAGATAGCCAACACCCACAACAAATTCAACCAACCAATTAAGGACAATCTTAGCAAACAGATTGAGATTTCCACCAAGAAGGACAAGTGATCAGCAATATTATACTTTTTCTCCACCCCAACATGAAATAAGCACCGGGCCAAAGGAATTTTCGTTTTCTTCGACTGCCATCTAGGCTAATCATGCATCACGTCTGGCATCTGTAGTGCTTCAGTCTTGACAATGTTGATCACCTCGGTAGGCAAATCATCTGGTAGGCACACTTTTTCCTCACCCACCAAACCAACTCCCAAGTTTTCCAGCGCATCTACAGCAGAGTTGGCCTCCCTATATATGTGGCCAATCGAGTATGATTCAAGCTTATTCAAGAGGTCATTAATGATGGGAATCTCGCGTTGCAATTTCCAATTAGCTGCATGCTTCTTTCTGATTGCATTAACACATATCATAGAATCGCCTTCAATGTCAACATTTAAGATTTTCAGTTTGATACATAAATCTACTCCAGTAGCAAGAGCCTCAAACTCGGCATCATTGTTAGTGGTGGTGCTCAGCTTGCAAGCCACTGCCCCAACACAAACTCCAATATCATTTCTGATCAGACATCCAGAACCAGCCACCCCGTGGTTGCCTTTGGCAGCCCCATCAAAATTTAGCTTGTGCCTACCAGGCCTCGGTAACAACCATTTAACTTTTGCTCGCTGATTGGTTTGTTTAGCAAGATCGAGCCGTGGAGGTTTCAAAGCTTTCCAGGTTTTCTGTAGATCATTGTCCCAATTGGAGAATATTATTTTTTTTGTTTACATGGCATTTGGTATTGGCCACTTCACAAATACCATGTTCAATTCGTTTTATGACTTCATCCACGCACATGGCCTGCTCACAGAATATGCGCCTATTGCACTCTTTCCAGATATTCCAAACCACCAATGAGGGCGAGGACAGCCACACGCCACTCCACAAATCATTCCTTTGTTTGACCAGCCATCCCAACAAAAAGTCATACAAGTCCAATTGTCGGGGGGTTTGCCATCCCAGTGATTTCATAAGCCAGTCCCAACATTTCGTAGCGAAGGGGCAGGCCAACAAAAGGTGGTTGGCTGATTCACCGTCAGCACGACAAAGCACACAGACCGAGGGTCCCTGGATGCCATATGTGGGTAACCAATCGCCAGTAAGAATCCTTTTGTGTAGAGCCATCCAAAGAAACACCCCGGCCTTGGGTAGAGTTTTTGAGTTCCAACATAGTTGGTGGGACCAAATCCCAGAAGCATGTTGCACAGTTTGCATTTTGTATCCCATTTTAACCGAGTAATTACCAGAGCGTGCCCCACACCAGAAAACTTCATCTTCTGACGCGGATAGACAGATTCTTCTTTTCTTTAGTGCGTCAGTAATTCTTTGTTCCTGCTCTAAGGAGACAAGACCGCAGTCTAGGGGAATCCAACCAAAGCAACCATCCACTTTTGAACAGATGTAGTCCGCTAGCTGCCACCCATGCTGAATAATCACATTATTTGTCCATTCACGCCCAACAACTTCCTCAACCAATGGGATATAACCTTCCCATGAATCAAACCAGAAGTCAACCTTCTTGCCATTACCAATTCACCAGGAAATGTGCTCCGTGATTATGTTCCTGCTTTCCCAATGAGTTTCCAAGTGGTCGATCCACCAATCAAATTTTCCAAGGTCAATATCCTATTCGGATCGATATCATCTAGGTATTTCTTTTGAAGTAGTCGGCACCACATCCTATCTGGCTCTTTCACCATTTTCCAGCATAATTTTGCACCAAGTGCCCGGTTGACCAACTCCAACTTTCTAAGACCCGTGCCACCATCTTTCTGGAGGCAAGCAGTCTCCCAACTAAGTAGTGGAATCTGTTTGCCATCCTTGGCACCATCCCACAAGAAGCGCTTGAGAAATCCTTCAAGATTGGTAATTACTTTATTGGGGAGTTTAAAACAGGACATGGCGTAGATTGGAAGGGCCAAGAGAACAAATTTAACCATCTGAATTATGCCCGTGAATGACAGCCATTTTAGCTTCCAAGCATCGGATTTGATATGACATTGTTCCAACAGTTCCCCCCATAGGCTCGATCTGCAAGTGCCCGTGAAAAGAGGAACCCCAAGATGCTTCATAGGCAGACAAGAGATCGAAAAACCAAGAACCTGAGCTATCTTCTTTTGAATTGCCCGCTTGGTGTTGAAGAATATAATTGTGGATTTCTCCTTGTTTAGGACTTGGCCAGAAGCATCGATGTATTTGTCTAAAGCCTCTCTTATTACCTTTGCCTCCCTCATAGTGGCTTCCCCAAATAGATGAGTGTCGTATGCAAATTGAATATGTGTAATTGGATCAAAATTGGGAGCCACCATTATACCTTTCCATACCTTAGATTCTCAAAGTCTTCCAAATAGTATGCCCATAGCTTCCACCATGATGACAAAGAGGAACGGCGAAATAGGGTTGCCTTGCCTTAGTCCCTTAGTAGCTCCAAAAAATCTGCACAACGAGCCATTGACGGAAACAGAGTATCTAGGGGTAGAAATACAGTAATGAATCATTTGTACCTAATCCTCTGCAAAGCCAAACCGCCTCATTACGGCCAGCAGGAACCTCCAATCCACCAGATCGTAAGCCTTACTGACATCAAGTTTCAACATCATTCCCTTGAGTTTGTCTTTTGATATAAAGTGAATGGTCTCAGCGGTGATGATTATGCTATCTATTATTTCTCTGCCAGGGGTAAATCCATTTTGCTCACTTGAGATGATATTGCCCATAACCTTCTTTATTCTATTGGACAAAACTTTGGAAATAATTTTATAAAGAGCATTGCACAAAGAGATGGGTCTGTAGTCCGCGAAAGAGGTGCAATCTTGCTTCTTTGGGATTAATGCTATGATAGTGTTGTTAATGTCCTTCACAAATCTTTTCTTCTTTCTGAAATATTCCACAAATTCCTAGATTTCGTTGGCCATGAATCCCCAACAGTTTTGAAAGAATTGTGCTTGGAAGTCGTCCAGCCCGAGAGATTTATCAGAACCCAAATCAAACACAGCTCTCTTTACTTCATCTAATGAAAATGGTGTGTTCAACATCTTGTTTTCTGTCTCGCCGAGGATGAGAGGAATATCCTCCAGGACCGAGATGTGTTGGCCTTCAGGGCTAATGTCGAAGCTGAGCAGATTCAAAAAATAACTAATTGCCTCCAGTTCCAGTCCCTCCCTGTCATCCACAGTTGACCCATCAAATCGCTTTATGTTTGCAATTCTATTTTTTGAACGCCTTTACCTGGAAGTAGCGTGGAAGAATTTCGTGTTAGAGTCTCCATCTTTTAGCCATTGCTCGCGAGACTTGTCCTTCCAGTAAAGCTCCTCCCTTGCCAACAATTCAACGTGCTGAGCCATTAGTTCCTTTTCTCAAGCATATTCAACTGTCATTTTTCCTTTACTTATTACTTGCTCATTAAGCGCCTCCAGTTTAGATTCTACCCAAGTTTTTTCCGTGAATATATTTCCAAAGCAAGAAATATTCCAGGTTCGGAACCTATTCTTTATGTGCCCTAATTTTTTGATTAATTTGAAGCTGGGAGTGTCATTAAGCCGTTGCATTTCTTGCCACCATTTTTCCAGATTTCCCAGCAAGCTTGCATCCCTCCACCACATAGTTTCAAATTTGAAGTAGCTGTTGAGAGGTCTTTCACTGAGGTTTAATGAAAGCAACACAGGAAACTGATCCGAAGCAGAGATTGGGAGAATGTTGGAAGTGCACATGTAATTGTAACTGTTCCATCCAAGACCAAGTAAGAAACGATCCAGGCGTTCCGCAATATTGGTGAATCCAGATCTTCGGTTTGTCCATGTAAAGAGGTCATCCTTGGGAGTGCAATTTATCGCTGGTAAGGCAGCCACAAAGTCTCTAAAATATAACATTGCTTTGGAAACCTTTTGGGCACCTTCGCTTTTCTCAACTAGGTTTAAAATCACATTGAAATCGACGCCAATTACCAACAGTTCCTTGTGCAGACTGATTGTTGAGCTAATAATATCCTTTCAAACAAGTTTTTCCTCTGTCTTGGTTGGACCATATACATTGATCAATGGGAAGACATCCTTACTTAGATGACAATGGACTAGACCCAAGATCCAATTTGCTTTTCCTTCAATTGCTTGTAATTTCACTGAGTTAGGAGACCAGAGAACCCCCAACCCACCAGATGTACCAGAGGCATCAGAGAAGAAACCTTCCCAGATTCTGCAATAGCTCACAATTTTTTTTCCTTCCAGAGCGCTTATTTTTGTTTCTTGAAGCAAAATTATGTCTGCTTTGACTCTTTCCAGATGACGCATAACCAAGCGTCGCTTGTCAGGGGCAGAGAGGCCCCTGACATTCCATGTTAATATTTTTAAGGTTGTCCAAGGGAAGCCTTGGCTCCCTTGGATGTAAAGAATTTTGCAACGCTTGGAAAACCTTTCTCCCTTGCTTCTTCCTCCCATTTTTGTTTACTGGATTTGCGCCCTCTACCCTTCTTTGTCGTCCCCAACAACTTTGCAACCGATTGGCGGATGCTTCGGGGATCAATTATATCCAATTCATCATGTTCCTCTACCAAACTATCATGCTCAAGCGACCACTCCGAGTTTGACTCGAGCACATCAGCATTGATCATTGTTAGGAGGTCATCAATAGTATTTACCACTCGACCATTGGCAGGCGCCACCATTGAAAGGAGGGCATTATCGCAGGAACCAAAAACCGCATTAGAGTTCAAATAAGGCACTATAGCCATATCTTTTCTTAAAAGTGGAGATTGCACCATCGGCTGTGATTGCATCACAGGCCTAGGAGATTTAGGACGCCATACATTCTTTGTTTTAGCCTTTCACGGACAAGCATCCACCGAATGAGATCTACTACGGCATCGTTGGCAAAAGAATTTCTCCTCCTCAATTTCTATCTTTTGGATCCAATGATTGCCCCCGGCACACAACATTATTTCACTCAGAATTTTTCAGACAGCGGCAATCATCAATCTAGCATATATGTATGAGTCCCATTGAATATATCCACATCAGCATTCGCCAGAGTACCGAGGGATCTGCCAATTTTAACCAGACTCTCCTCGTTCCAATACTCAAGAGGAAGGTTGTACAATCTAACCCACACAGGCCAATTGTAAGGATTGTGTTTGGCCGCATCAAAATTCTGAGTCCATTTCTGGATATACAGCGGAGAGTCCCCAAATTTCCACAGGCCACCATCGAAAATGTTATCTCTATCTTCTGGAGACTGGAAAACGACCACAAAGAAACCTTTCAGAAGGAATTTTACATATTCTACCCCCAGCCACTTCTTCGCAATCCATTTCTTGATGGTGCATCACTCCAGCCTGGGACCGATAACCCTAGCAATAATCGCTAGGTCTTCAAGAGTGTCGACATCATCCTTTGTTTCTTCTGAAAGTTCGATTGTGATGAAAGTCCTATGATCCTTTGCTGAGCATTGTATTCTTTCAGCCACCCCTGCCGAGGATGGTTTTCGTCCTCCATTTTCCTTTGAGATTTTGTTTCCCGAATTCGCACCTTCTGCTAGATTTCACATTTTTTCAACCCAAAGTCAATAGTTTAGTTAAGAGTTATTTCTATTTATAGCTACTTTTTAAATTTAAAATTTAAAATAATTCTTATAAAAAACTCTTAAGGAAACAAAATAACAATCAATATATTCCAGTGCTTTTAATTGATTAATATGAATTATAATTTCTAACATATTGCAATAAAAACTAATTCCAATAACACTTATTCAAATGATTTGTGAAAAAAATTCCTAAATGAAAATATAACAATAACATAAAAATATAAACAACTTTAAAAATATTATTATTCATAAAACATTCAATAGAAAAATATTTTTATAGTCCATGTTAATAAACATGAATCGTAGGAAAATTTATAATATTCAAATTTAATATCATTTTCTTTTTCTTTTCTTCATAAAAAATATATATATATATTTGAATTTTATTAATAAAAATATTAAACAATAATGATTCCCCCCATTAGATTATAACAATACTTGTACCTCTCAAACTCTAAATACATACTGGATATCTACAATAGTAAGACACAAAGTGTCATGCCATGATGATATATAAAGTTGAAATACAACTAAATATTTAAAAATTAAAACTACCTAAGAATTATTTAATTTTTTATTCACTTAAGAATTATTTTATATTCCATGATAATATATAAAAATTGAAACACAATTATTAAAAAAAAAAAATAGAACTATCTAAGAATTATTTAAGTGTTTTATTTACTTAAAAGCTATTTTATTAAAAAAAACATTTAATTAGAATATTTTTTTTTTTAAACAAAACTTAAATAACATAATATCCCATTTTCCATTAATTTATGTTTATATAGAGAATTATTATTTCACATTTCTAATGTCTACCTCTTTCAAAGTCTGCATATATCTTCTCCCATTTTCCCATTAGGTTCAAAATTTCCTAAGTTTGTAGGTATGTTCAATTTCCTAAGTGTGTGCAAGTTTTTAAAGTTTCATATATTTTCATCCTATCATCTCATTTACCTAAACTCTACCCTTTCCTTTATACTCCTATCAAAACATTGAACTTTCCCATCCTAGCATGCTTTTTTTACCAACATTTTCTTAATCCTTAATCCTAACAAAATATAAGATGTCCTTATCCTAGAATTCATTTCTACCTAACTTCATTGTTTCCTTTATTCCTATTGAGATATCAAAATTTCCCACTATGGCATGAATTTCTTTCTAAGTTTACTTTTTTCCTTTGTCCCTACTATATTTTAGTTCTCCTTCCCAATATCTTTGTCCTTCAATCCTCCCACTTTTACTTAGTTTTATCATATTTTTGGGTTATTCCTTACCAATATGCCTTTAGCCTAGACCCCAACTCCCCAACACTTACATCAAATTACCTTTCAATATTGGATCTTCAACCTTTACCTAAATCAAGTACCTTATACATGGTACAATCCCCAAACTCTAATCCCCAACATATTAATCTATGTCACCTCATTTAGATCAAAATTTTGGGTATCTTCTTATTTGGGTATCTAGGGTGCTATACTGCCAAAATTTGACCCTCAATATGTAGCATGTGATTTGAGTTTTTTCCAACCTGAAAACTTTGATATTTTGATATTCCACCTTTTCACACTATTTACACTCATATTCCTTTTTGCACAACCTAGAGTGCCATTAATGGCCAGTTTAAATGTTGAAACTATTGCATAAGGAATCTCCCTAACAAAAATAAGTTTTAAATAAGGTCATGATTTCACATGAACTCACAATGCTAGATGTGGAATATAGCCATGCTTTCTTTAATGTGGTGGTTGCATCCTCTACTACCTTGTTCCTTATGTAATCTTAGTTGTTATTTTAGAAAAATTGCATACCAATCATTAATTGGAAGGATATCAAGAGTGAACACATCCAATCTAAGATTATTATTCATATTTTATACATAAAAAAATATTTGCAAAATTAGTTTAAACTAGTGCTCTAGCAACCAAATTTGAGGACAAAAACCCTTAGATTTACTGGAGATCATAAGATGAAAACCCTTTGGTTTTGATGATTAGAGGATGAAACCCCTTTGGACCTATAGAATGATCTCATTCTAAGGCCATTAATGAATTTTCCTCTTGGTGAATCATAGCCACATCAAGTTTGTATGATTTGTAGTTATTATGGATTCCAACAATGTTGTTACAATTATTTTTGTTATTATTGTAACTATTGTCCCTACTATTATTACAAATCATTTTTATATTTTACTATAGTTAATTAAAATAACCTTTTTTTAAAAAAAATTATCTTTCTTCACTAACACAATTATTCATTTGGGTTATGAATTTTGTTGTATAAGTTGTAAAGAATTATGGGTTTTTACAAATTATAATTAAAAATTTTAAACCTCGTTTTTACATAAAAAAAACATTTAGGTTATTGCAATGGTATAAAAGTTGTGATCTTGTCATCCAATAAATGATGGAGTTACCATGTGTTGTTGCTAGCTTCAATATATATGAACTCTACCTAGAGGGATTCAAGAGATATTATCTTTCTACACTTCAAGGAATTACATTGATATCATCAATAGAATAAATTACTTTAAGGTTTGTAAATTACTAGAATCTATCAAAATATTTGAAGGTAACTTTTTCATTTCAAAAATAAATAGAATTTTAGGGTGGACAAATACAAAAAAGGAAGAGCCACAACTAGTACTGACACATAAATAATTCCCAAAACACTATATTTGAACAACTCTAAGAAACCGCCAATTATTACAAAAAAGATGAATGCAAATAGTAGAAATAATTTGAGAAGAAATAAACTTTTCTTCTTTTGTAATGAACCTTGGGAGTTAAGCCACATATATCAAATAAAAAATGAGATAATCCTGAAAGAAGAGTTACAAAAAATTTCTAAAGATCTAGAAAAATAGATCATGAACCAAAAAATTATGGGTATACTAGATTCAAACCTAAAAGAAAGGGTCTTAGCAAAAAATATGGAGCATGAAAAAAAGAAAGAAGAATAATTCTAGATCTGCAAGAAAGGGATGATAAACAAACCATGTAGGAGTATAGAAAAATAATTATAAGTTTCAAGAAATTAAATTCAATCACTTTCAACAAGGATTATATAAATCTTTATGTGAATGAGAAATTATGATAGTTGAGCATGAGGAAGAAGAAAATTCAATTTTGCAAGAATGTGAAAGGGGGTGTATTTTGGAGGAATCCACCAAGAAGATGAAAGGTATGGGTACATTCCTAGAAAATAAATTCTTATTAATTCTCAAGGTTGAAAAAAAAAATATTGACCTTGATCAGACTTCAAAATATTGAGTTAAAATATATAGATTGATATCCTAAATAATTATGTTAATGAGTGTGCGCTTTGAGGGAGAACTCTAATAAATTTTAGTATTAAAATTTTGAACCCTAAGAAGGTTTGGGATGATGTCCATATCTCTAGTTCAATATAGGGAGCTAAGAGCTTTGCTATATGTATTATATTAGATATATTATACTTCATGCTATATCCTATTTGATTTGTTAGCATCATCAGACAAATCAAATAAAAGGTGAAATAATTCAAACTTATCGTTCCATAAGATTATGAAATTCAAGTGTTAATTAGAGACATGTGAAGAGAAATGTAGAAGCTTTTCCTACTATATTAACCAAACAACTAAAAGGGGAAGATATTAAGGAAATGAACTTGTTGGCATCTTTGATGGGTTTAATATTATCATTGCTAATAAATTCATCATAACATTTATTGGATAATTAGATGAATTAATTTATCCATGGAAAATCATAAGGTAGGTGATCAATTGTATGTTTAGAAAAATGACATTAAATTTAATTAAGAGTTATTTTATAAAAAAAATCATTTACTTGGAAGGTTTTTTTTTTAAACTTAAATAATTTTAAATAAATGAATTTTTTTATAAAAATAACTCTTAAGTAAATAAAAACTTAAATAATTCTATAGTTTTATTTTTCAATTATATATAAGTATTAAGTAAATAAAACATTAAATAAATTTTAATTTAATTTTTTTTAGATATTTAGCTATGTTTCAATTTTTATATATGATCATTGCATGCCACTTTTTGTCTTACTACTATTCTAAATATCTATTATTTATTTATAGCTTGAGAGGTACAAGTATGGTTATAATCTAATGGGAGAATCGTTATTGTTTAATATTTTAATTTAATTAAATTATACTTTTTTATGAATAAAAAAAAGAAAAAAAATGATATTAAATTTGAATTTTCACAAATCATTTTAAAAAGTGTTATTGAAATTAGTTTTTGTTGTAATATGTTAAAAATTATAAGTCATACTAATCAATTAAAAGTATTGTCAAATATTGATTGTGGTTATTTTATTTTTTTGAGAGTTTTTTTTAAGACCTTTAAATTTAAAAAAATTACTATGAGTAAAAATAACTCTTGACTAAATAAAATAAAAAATTCTTGAATATTTGTGAAGTAAAAAATAAATCTTACGTAAATAAAAGCAAAGTATCAAATACTATGAAAAGAAATATGTGTATTATTGTATCAACAATTTTAATTAGTATATTTATATTATTTTAAAAGTAGGATAATAATAATATATAAATATAATATCATAAGAAACATATGTTATCAGGAGAAAATCATTTTATATGTTAAAGACACTCAAAACATAATAAAAAAATATTTATAAAAATTAAAAATATAAAATAATTGAAAAATTAATTTATCATATAAAATTTATTTCAAAATCCTTCATTACATATAATATTTATTATTAAATATTTTACATCATCTTTCATTATATATATTTTTTATTAAACAAATTTTTTAATTAATTATATAAAATTTTATATTATTTAAACATCTTTATTATATACTTTAAAAAGAGGGCATGATCATATTTCATTATATATATTTATTATTAGAACAATTTTTCAATTAATTATTTAAAACTTATATTTTTTAAACACCCTTTTTTATATTTTTTTTTAAAGAACTGAACATTTCTAATTAATCTGCCCTTAAGCCTAATATATCTCTTAGAATAATAGCGAAGTTATCTTTTAATATGCTATCCTATGTTTTTTCTTCAGAATATGAAAATGTACCAGCGTATTGATTCCCAAATGAAACGTGGAAGTAAAACAATAAGTTTTAGAGTAAAAACGAAGATACAAAGTTTTACGAACAGAATCCCTTAAAAAAGTGGTAACATAAAAATGATAGCATACATTAATGTCAGGGAATGGGCCTGACCATCGAAGGAGTGTACCCTTAGAGTGTGCCGGTTAAGCCCGACCGTTTTGTGGTGGTGGGATCTCTTATAGCATTGGTATTAGATAATTTTGGATTAAAGAATTATGTACAACATCTTGATCGTGAACTTGTTCAAAGATTCCTTCCTCTTTAGAATTTTATACAGCATTGAGGTCACCAAATTTGAGAAATTCAATATTGGTTGTATGTAAACATGTATGGCCTCTAGAATCCATAATATTTGGAGAATGGAAAGACTTGTGCGAGAGTCCACTATTATAGGTTGCACTCCCCCAAAAATTTGGTAAATAGAGAAAAAATAATGATATGTGAAAACTAGCGAACAAAAGAGGGACAAATGAATGAAAGAATGAGATCTCTATAATCATCTTGCATCCCTTCTCCAACAATGTATATCATTGATGGCCGAAGTTGGCTCAATCCCTCTCATAAACGAAATGCCTTCAATATAAATATGTTATATTATATTGTTTACAATTTTGTTAGATCTATTTTCTAATAATACATACATTTCTATATGATTCTTATTGTAATTTTTTCTTTAGATTTTTAATTTAAAATATACATATTATGAGGTTGATATTTTTGAAATCTTGTTATTGTCGAACAACATGGATACTAAAATTCAAATTCATGTGTCTAGGGTTATGTATTGAAAGACGTCATCCTAAGTCATCTATACATTATCTAACCATTAAATAAGCATTCATAAAGTATGCAATCTTCCTTCCTTTTGAAGGTGCATCAATCATTAATGAGACCTCTATCATATATTAGCAAACAATTGACTTCTCTATATCAATCAATATCTATTGTCAAGTCACAAATTTAAAGTATAATTTCTTATACAAAGCATTCCTTTGCTTATGTTGTCAAACAACAATATAGTTTCTCAATAAAATATATTATTTAATAATTAGGACTAATGGATTTTGATGTGATTTGAGATATTTTGTATATTAAAACTAACAAATAATTGATTAGATTTTAAGATTAATTAAGTTGGCATATGTGGGATTTGGTATATTAGTGATCTCAACTTTTCAAATAATAGTGCATTCTTATTTATTGATATTAATTATAAGATGAGACTAATTTTTATTTGTTTGTCGAGTTGGGTTGCAAGGTAATTTGTCTCTAACTAAAGGTCCAACGACTCATGACAAAAGAGGGTGTCATGACTTTGCATCATTAGGCATATATGACAAATAAACCAATACATTAGTAAGTTACCTGTGTTTTAGGTATTTTTTAACTTATTAATAATAGGTTGAAGAAATCAATGAGAAATGTTGTTCTTTAAATCGTCCAAATTTATTACCTATGATATATCATAATATTAAATAGAATTAGCAATGAAATCGAATGTAAAACAATAATAAAGTATTTACATGGAGAAACCCTTGTAGGAAAAAACTTCACATTCAAAGAGACCTAAGCTTGTATTGATCCTAAAAATAGTAATATGAATATGATTTGCTAATCTCTCTAAATTTTGACAACATAGTAGTGCTCATATGGCCTTCAAAATAATATTGTAATACTACCATCTCAAGGCATCAATTTATAGGATATATGAATACAAGATACCATGAATGATATTTCCAAATTGGTGGCAAATTCCACTCACCCAAATCTAGGTGTCCACCTTCTTCATGGAAAATCTCACAACTCATCAAAATCAATCAACCACCCTAAATAGTAACTCCTCTTATGCACCTTATACCCATCTCATGTGTCTTAAATTTCATAGATTATATCATAATGGCCTAATTGACCAAGTTCACAACCAAGGTGCTCCATGGGAAGATTGTCTAAATATATCATAAGATACATTTGTAGAAGATCCTCTTACATCCTCCTACATATCCCAATCTCTACCCAATTTCTAATATCTTCCTGAGATTAACTCCCAACTTAAATGCCACTATAATTGCATGTGACAAAACAAAAATAACAATAAATAATTTTATCTACCACCAAGGAGAGGCATCCAAGTCCACCCTCTCCATGATACTTGGAGATGAACTTTTTTGTTGCCAACAACAAAACTAAATATAATTAAATCACATCTAGGGATTAGCAATGTAAATGATGTTAAGAAATGTGTTTCAACATTTATCCTAATGTTAAGATTGTAAAAGGTGCATTTTTAAGCCTACAAAATAGAAAAAAATTACTTATGGATTATAGATTCATTTTTAGCCAAAATAAATATTTCAGATTATTTCAAGCATCGATTCCAGGGATGCTTGGTGCATAGATCTCAAGGTTTTTAATTAAAATTTTCTGATTTCATGTGTTTTTATCCTATTTTCTAGGTGCCTGAGATGGAGGTTTTTGATGGAACCCTCAAAATCTAGCTAATTTTTGTTCCATGTTAAAACACTCATGGCATTACTTTCCACAAAAGCTTAGAAAATTCTTTTAAATCATTGACTCCTTGTTAGTCATTGCCAATTATTTTAAGGTATTTTTAGTCATTCACTATCACTAGGTAACCAACTCTTCTAGCCTAAGTTCAAACCCTTTTATATTTCACAACTTGGAGGCTTTCGAACCAATCTTTTTCCTAGGAGGTCCCCTTCATTAAAACAACTTATGAGCACATGCCTAAAACTTTCACTTAAGTCCCGATGACCTTTGTCACTCATCACCCATCACTACTATGTTTATAAGTTTACACTATGTAATAGTGATGAGCGATGAGTGGTACTTTCCTTTGATATCGCTCGTCATTGATGGCATCCAATCTTTCAACTCTGTAATATACCGATAAGCGATATGTTGTCACACTGTATAATCATGGATACATTGTAAATGGTTGCTCTTACATTAGCGATGTGCGATGAACCCTATCAATCATGTAAAATCGTTCATTGTTAATTGCTTGCACAATATATGAGGAGGATTAGCGATGAACGGAGGCCTTATCGCTCATCGCAGATTTACCTCAAAACTTGAATTCTAAAGTAGTGATGAGTGATGGGTGCTTTCTAAAAGGGGTTTTTCTCTCTCGCTAAAATAATATGATCATATGAGAGATGTTTTTCTGATGTTTGTTCTATGCAGGTACCGACATTACGTCTCTCATCACGGATAAAGTCTTAAGAGCAAGGTTTAAGTCAGTGACATGCGACAAAGAAATAAATATTACTGAGAAACAGGCCATTAAACCAAAGGCTAAAGAACATCACCAGATATTTACATCATTGATAGAGTAGGGAAGAGATAAGCTCAATCGGTGACAAGCGATGGTCACTTTACGGAATGGATCATATGGCGGATTTTCAAGATTTAGCATAAAGCAAGGAAAAGGCACTAAGAGGATTGAGGACTGTCAATAAAGCTTTAAAACAAGATAGTACAATGGATTGAATATCATTACATAAATGCTTTCATTAGAGTTAGGATCAGTGACGAAGTGATGAAGTGTATAAGGAAAGTTTCCCTCTAAAATAAGCTTGTCTTATGTACTTCGCTGGTAAAGAGCACGGATTAGGTTGAAGATACATGTCAATTGATAGATCGCAACACCTGAGTTGGCATTGTTGTTTCCTATGAGTGAAGTTTTAATTTTTTTTAAAGCAATGGTTTAGATTCAATCTTGAGTTGTAAGTTACCAACTTGCTCGCATAAGGAGAATTCAAGTCATTAATTTTGCATGCTTCAAATTGCCTATTTAATGCAGATCACTCGAGTAATTTTTCATGTCATGATTCATTCTACAATGAATGAGGGTGGATAGTTGATAATGAAGTGTGTGTGGACTGAATTTTCTCGAGAAGTGTATAAACATTCTAAGGCAAGTGGGTCGGTCGTAATGATTCAGAAGTCCAAGGGGTTGTGTTTGTTTGAGCCCAAAGGAGGTCTTGAAAATAAGGTTGGAATTCATGGAGCTCCTAATACGCCACAAGGAATAGTAGGAACTGGACAATTCAAGGAGTATAGTTCCAAGGAAAATTACCATCCAAAAGAGCAGATAGTTTCAAAAGAATTAGTCAAACACAAAGAGAAGAGGACAGTGAAATATAATAAGAGGGCATGGATAGAAAGTGAGTGTTGCAATTCCTACTTGGAGGAATGCAATTCTCCATGTAATATTTCAAATGATCCTTCAGACAGTGAGGGAGACACTAATTTGGAGGGAGATTATTTTTCCCTCTCTGTGGTACTATCAAGGAATCCTAAGGAAGTGGTGGTGACAGTTTCTCCAGTCCCACCATGAACAAAACGTGGGCGAATGTCCTATGAGGTTGATAACTCAAAGTGATGATTGTGCCCTATTTTTGTTTTTGATGATACCATGCCCCTTATGTTAGGAATGTCCTATTTAGCATTCATGTGATTTCTTATTTCATGTGTTGAGGTGGAATGATTTCGGGCTGGCATGTAGGAGAAGTACCAAAATAGCTAACCTTGGTGGTGTGTATATTGTACCTAGACAATATATAATTTTGTGTTGGAGCTTCTATTGGAGAATTTTCTTTGGTCAACAAGAACGAGGATTCAACACGGTTCCAACAGACTCTGCCATTTGGGGAGCTGGCGTGTCTTCATTCAAAGAATGTGGAAGGCAGTCTTTTACTCTTCCATTTTCCTAAAATGATTGCATGCAACAAATTAGGAATATCTCGATTTATGGTACAAATGAAGTGAAATGTAATTGTAATTAAGCCTGATGCTTGTGGCTCCCTTGTTCTATAAAAGGGATTTTAGGGCTTATTACAAGCGTAGGATTCAAGAGTAATGATAGAGTTCTAGGTAAAGGTTAAGTTTTAGAAATAGGCAAACAAGAAAAGAATTTTGAAGTTGTCCAGTAGTTTTGTCTTGGATAAGAAGTCCTGTATGTAACGATCTTAAATGAGTTCTATAGAAATTACTAATATCGAAACATAATATCAGTCAAGAAAGTGATACTCTCTTATGTATGTTCATTTCAAAGTTATGAATGAGAAATACTAATGGTATTGTTATTCGTCTTCAAATGTTTTATTTGAATGTATTACTCTGTTTTCAGCTTTAATTCAAATAATTAATTAAAATTATTGAATAGGTTTATAAAATTTGTGAGGGATGGCTCAGGATTACTAAGAAGTAATTATTTTCTTGCACGGAGAGTTTTTGTAAATGCAAAGCAATATGAAAATAGTCAACTTCTATCCTAGACTAGAGATTTGTGTATTACTGATCCTCTTGCATACTCAACTCTATTCTCCCAATTGATTAGACACTGGTCATTTAATTAGAAAATCATGTATAAGATGAACCAATAGTCTTCCTGGCTCTAGACTACTGAGAAGATAATATTTAAAATAGAAAATCTCTCCAAGGGGTAGTGGAATTATTTTCAATTCCTAGTAGATGGTAACTTTTTCATTGAAAATTTTCCAAATCTTTAATGAAGTTAGTTTTATCTACACCAAAAGGAATTATTTTGTGCATAAAGTGTGTCATTGATTGAATATATTGCACAAAGACACAATTTGGGATCACCCTCCTAGGTTTCACAAAACCTAAAGTGAAGGAGTACAGACTTAAAAATCCTATTCTCGTTGTGTTGGCCACTAACCTAACAGTTCTTCATTATAGGAGTTGGCTACTTTTTAGAGGATTGTTTGATTCTGCTAGAAAAATAACCAATAGAAATGGTGACTCATCTGGGGAGACATTAGAAGAATATCAATTTGGAAAGAGTCAAGGATTTGTTGAATCTGAACATCTGGTTCAGATAGAAAAAATTTTAGACCTGGAGGTGAAGTTGTTGTAGTGAACTTGAAAGTTGCATGATCTATGGTGCTCTGTTGTGGGAAAAAACCCATAAGGAAAATCATCTTTGAAAGAGCTCTTCATACTGCTTGAAGTTCAGTCCTCTAAAAAGATGTGGCGACTCTATCAACAAACCTGATGAATATGTAGGGAATTTTTTAGATCATAAAGGTCTCCAGCCAGGAGGAAGAATTTGTAGCATTTGCACATAATGAGGTATTCTCCATGTTTTGGTTTTCATGAAGGATAAACTTGTATATGAAAACCATAGTTGTAATTCTTGTAAAAATTTGATTCCCTATTGAGTGATTAGGCACTAAGAAAGGGAAATAGTAGTGATTTCTTTGCATACTTTTGTATTACTAGATTGCAATATCTATTACAAAGAGAAGTATTAAATTTTTTTGAACAAACTCATTTAGAAGATCTTAAAGCAAGTTGAGATAGAAATTTGCATTGTAAGAGCTTAAGATCAAGTTGTAAAAGAAGTTTGAATTTCCATGTGTAATTGCATAGTAGAGTTGTAAGAAAAGTGCATAAATATATTCGTCCTTGTATGGTTCCTAGTGCAACCATGGTGTGTAATCAATCGAGCCCTCATGTAACAAAAGAAATTTTAGTGTTAAAAGGTACATGGCTATAAGTTTTGATGGCATTTCTGGTTACCCAAATGTTATTCCATCTAAAATCAGAAATGAGCTGCCAAAGTTTAGTGGTGCAAAGAATGAGTCAGTGAGTAAGCATTTGCAAGAATTCAATAATTTAATGGATGACCATGAGATAGATCATGAGGATGTGATCATGAGGTTATTTTTTCAATCCCTACTGGGAGATTCAAGAGATTGGTTCTCCAATTTACCAACATGCTTAGTGTACTCTTGGGAGGAATTTAAAGCATTGTTCATGGAGCAGTTTCGTGAAAGAATCAGTGTTAGTTCTTTGCTCAATAAATTTAGGAACATTGAGAAAGAAGAGGATGAATTAGTCTCAACATTTAACTGAATATTTTCTAAAACATTAAGGGATGTTCCTGATGTTTTAGATCTTAGTGATGTAGTATGTTTGGTTGTTTATTTGGGAGCTTTTGATAAAAGAATGAGTTACTTGTTGAAAGATAAAAACCCCAAAACATTGCATCAAGCATATGGGATATCCATGCACATTGAAAACAACCTGAATTATCGGATGCAAAGGCATCACTTGGATACAAATGTTCACTACCATAGAATTCCTAATGTTGATAAATGGTTTGGAACAGGAGTCAAAAATGAATATGGGAGTGTTTGTACCCCTATTGTTTCAGCTTGTACAACATTATGTAACACTAATCTCATTAAGCCCCAGATACATCATCAGAAAGTCATCAGGTTTTCAAATTACAATGATAATAGTTTTACTACTATGTATGAATCAAGTAGTGAGATATTAAATGAAGAGGAAGACGACAAAATAAGGACTGGAGAAATATAATTAAATAAGGAAAATGAAGGGTGTGGTTTCATTTTTGTTGAAAGTTCCACTACCTGTGCTCCTATGGATGACCTAAGGCCGAGCATTCAGTTTGAAAATTCAAAACAGAGTTGCAATGTTGATGAATGCTTCTATTGCAGTAATAATCATGATGTTGAGTATGGTAAATTTTATGCTGATTATGATTATCCTCATGAAGAAGAGATGGAATCATTTGTTGCAAATGATAAATGCGTTGACAATGATGGGAACACATATTTACTTATGGAGATACAATTTCCTTCCTATGAAGAATTTTCAGGATATGAGTCAGAGATGTTAATCACTGATGATGAGAATGAAGTTGAAAGCCTATATGTATGCTCTTCTAGTGATTGTAATGATTTTGAAAATAATGATGATATGGAAGAGTTGGATTTGCATGCTAAGAAGGCTGAGACTTTTGTGATAACAATAAATCTAAGGGAAAACCCCTTATTTGATGAGCCTTCCTCTGCACTAGAGATAAGAAATGATGGCCCCTATTGGTGCAGAGATAATCCACTCTTTGGTGAGGATCCTAAGGATGCATCTGAAATAAGGTTAGAATGTTGTCTTGAGTATACAAAGCAACACATTGATGTGTTCCTTGAGGGAATTTCCTATTAGTATTTGACATTTGATACAAATGTTTCTAATGAGGTTGAGTATCATGATGTCAGCTACTTGGAGGAGTATGAAAATTTTTAGTTTCCAACTCAGTTAAGAGGCATTTTGATTAAGCATGAAAATGAGATGAAAAGCAAGGATGATGAAGGTTACACTGGCAATTTTATACTCAGAAAGATTGTGAGAAATGTTGATAACAAGGATTATGATCAGATAGATTCTCACTTGTTAAACAGAGGCCTAACATTTGTTCTGGTAGGATTTAAATTATTCTTACTTACTTCAATGGTACAATATGGACAAATGTAAATGGAAGAATATCAACTCTTCTAGAAGGTTGGTTTTTGATAGAGGCAAAAACTTATTCAGTGTTTTGTGGGTTAGTGCCACCAATCAGGAGGGACAAACCTGGTTGAATTGAGAGATGCATAACAATGTTTGTATCTCTGAAATTTTATGTTGATCGGGTGGAGATTGGATTCCCCCTTTCGGGTCTCCTTTGCCCGTGTGAATTTTGTACATATGTTGTTTCTTTTTAGTTTTTTGTCTAGTCTGCTTCACTTGAAATTTTTAGATCTCATCATGCCTATGAGAGGCATGTGTCCCCAATTAGAGCCATTGATGGAACCCTCAAAATCTGGCTAATTTTTGTTCCATGTTAAAACCCTCATGGCATTACTTTCCACCACAACTCAGAATATTCTTTTAAATCATTGACTCCCTGTTACTTGTTGCTAGTTATTTTAAGGTATTTTTAGTCATTCACTTTCACTAGGTAACCAACTCTTATATTTCACAACTTGGAGGCTTTCGAATCAATCTTTGTCCTAGGAGGTCCCCTTCATTAAAACAACTTGTGAGCACATGCCTAAAACTTTCACTTAAGTCCTGATGACCTTTGTCACTCATCGCCCATCGCTACTATGTTTATAAGTTTACACTATGTAATAGCGATCAACGATGAGCGATACTTCCTTTGATATCAATCGTCGTTGATGGCATCCGATCTTTTAACTTTGTAATAGCGATAAGTGATATGTTGTCACACTGTATAATCATGGATACATTGTAAAAGGTTTCTCTTACATTAGCGATGTGCGATGAACCCTATCAATGATGCAAAATCGTTCATCATTAATTGCTTGCATAATATATGAGGAGGATTAGTGATGAACGGAGGCCTTATCGATCATCGCGGATTTACTTTAGAACTTGAATTCTAAAGTAGCAATGAGCGATGGGTGCTTTCTAAAAGGGTTTTTTCTCTCGCTAAAATAATATGATCATATGAGAGATGTTTTTCTGATGTTTGTTCTATGCAGGTACCGACATTACGTCTCTCATTGCGGATAAAGTCTTAAGAGCAAGGTTTAAGTCAGCGGCATGCGACGGAGAAATAAATATGACCGAGAATCAGGCAATTAAACCAAAGGCTAAAGAACATCACTGGATATTTTCATCGCCGATAGAGTAGGGAAGAGATAAGCTCAATCGGCGACAAGCAATGGTCACTTTATGGAACGAGTCATATGGAAGATTTTCAAGATTCAACATAAAGCAACGAAAAGGCACTAAGAGGATTGAGGACTGTTGATAAAGCTTTAAAACAAGATAATCCAATGGACTGAAAATCATTACACAAATTCTTTCATAAGAGTTACGATCGGTGATGAAGCGATGAAGTGTATAAGGAAAGTTTCCCTCTAAAATAGGCTTGTCTTATATACTTCACTGGTAAAGAGCATGGATTAGGTTGGCAATACATGTTGATTGATAGATCGCAACACTTGAGCTGGCATTGTTGTTTCCTATGAGTGAAGTTTTAATTTTTTTTAAAGCAATGGTTTAGATTCAATCTTGAGCTGTAATTACCAACTTGCTCGCATAAGGAGAATTCAAGTCATTAATTTTGCATGCTTCAAATTGCCTATTTAATTCAGATCACTCGAGTAATTTTTCATGTCATGATTCATTATGCAATGAATGAGGGTGGACGGTTGATAATGAAGTGTGTGAGAACTGAATTTTCCCAAGAAGTGTATAAACATTCTAAGGCAAGTGGGTCCGTCATGATGATTCAAAAGTCCAAGGGGTTGTGTTTGTTTGAGCCTAAGGGATGTCTTGAAAATAAGGCTAGAATTCATGGAGCTCCTAATACGCCACAAGGAATTGTAGGAACCGGGAAATTCAAGGAGTATAGTTCCAAGGAAAATTACCATCCAAAAGAGCAAATAATTTCAAAAGAATTAGTCAAACATAGAGAGAAGAGGAAGGTGAAATATAATAAGAGGGCATGGATGGAAAGTGAGTGTTGCAATGCCTACCTGGAGGAATGCAATTCTCTGTGTAATATTTCTAATGATCCTTTAGACAGTGAGGGAGACGCTAATTTGGAGGGAGATTATTTTTCCCTCTCCCTAGTACTATCAAGGAATCCTGAGGAAGTGGTGGTGATAGTTTCTCCAGTCCCACCATGAAAAAAATGTGGGCGAATGTCCTATGAGGTTGATAACTCAAAGTGATGATTGTGCCTTGTTTTTGTTTTTGATGATACCATGCCCCTTCTGTTAGGAATGTCCTATTCAGCATTCATGTGATTTCTTGTTTCATGTGTTGAGGTGGAATGATTTTGGGCTGGTGTGTAGGAGAAGTACCAGAATAGCTAACCTTGGCGGTGTGTATATTGTACCTAGAAAATATATAATTTTGTGTTGGAGCTGCTATTGGAGAATATTCTTTGGTCAACAAGAATGAGGATTCAACAAGGTTCCAACAGACTCTGCCATTTGGGGAGCTGGCGTGTCTTCATTCAAAGAATGTGGAAGGCGGTCTTTTACTCTTCCATTTTCCTAAAATGATTGCATGTACCAAATTAGGAATATCTCGATTTATAGTACAAATGAAGTGAAATGTAATTGTAATTAAGCCTGATGCTTGTGGCTCCCTTGTTCTATAAAAGGGATTTCAGGGCTTACTACAAGCGTAGGATTCAAGAGTATTGATAGAGTTCTAGGTAAAGGTTAAGTTTTAGAAATAGGCAAACAAGAAAAGAATTTTGAAATTGTCCAGTAGTTTTGTCTTGGATAAGAAGTCCTGTATGTAATGGTCTTAAATTATTTCTATAGAAATCACTAATATCGAAACATAATATCAGTCAAGAAAGTGATACTCTCTTATGTATGTTCATTTCAAAGTTATGAATGAGAACTCGTCATTCGTCTTCAAAAGTTTTATTTGAATGTATTACTCTGTTTTCAGCTTTAATTCAAAGAATTAATTAAAATGCTTGAATAGGGTTATAAACTTTGTGAGGGATGGCTCAGGATTACTAAGAAGTAATTATTTTCTTGCACAAAGAGTTTTTGTAAATGCAAATCAATACGAAAATAGTCAGTTTCTATCCTAGACTAGTGATTTGTGTATTATTGATACTCTTGCATACTCGACTCCGTTCTCCCAATTGATTAGACACTGGTCATTTAATTAGAAAATCATGTATAAGATGAACCAATAGTCTTCCTGGCTCTAGAATACTAAGAAGATAATATTTAAAATAGAAAATCTCTCCAAGGGGTAGTGGAATTATTTTCAATTCCTAGCAGATGGTAACTTTTTCATTGAAAATCTGCCAAATATTTAATGAAGTTAGTTTTACCTACACCAAAAGGAATTAATTTGTGCATAAAGTGTGTCATTGATTGAATATATTGCACGAAGATGCAATTTGGAATCACCCTCCTAGGTTTCACAGAGCCTGAAGTGAAGGAGTACGGACTTAAAAATCCTATGCTCGTTGTGTTGGCCACTAACCTAATAATTCTTCATTATAGGAGTTGGCTACTTCTTAGAGGATTGTTCGGTTCTGCTGGAAAAATAACCAACAGTTTTGATTGTTGATTTATAGGTATTATGTTGTTGCAATTATAATAGAGTTGTATGTTGGTGATACTCCTCTTTAGGGGCATGTCCTTGAGATTATATTGTTTAACCTTTGTTGATAATATAATTGGTTTGTGTTTTGGTCCATGATTTTTTCTCCTAAAAGGGTTTTCCTCATGTACACCTATGATACAATATAATTTTATTTATGTTTTATGTGGGTTTCTGCTTTCTATATCTATAATGATGCACAATTTACATAATACTCTCCTCTAAGATTAGTTCAAAATATTTTCCATGTAACTTTCTTTCTTCCAAATGATAGCTAATCCAAACATTCCCCCACTTGAAATTTACATTGCAATCACATAATCATGAATATAATAAACCAATCTCTCAAGATTTAGACAGACATATGGTATCACTACACCAGTTAAGCTTCTTTGTGCTTGATGGCTTAGTGAGTGAATCTAAAATGTTCTCTTATGTGTCAAATTTTTCTAACATGATTTTTTCACCTTCACTATTTCCAAAAAAAAAAATATTAAACATAAATATCTTTGTGTAGGAATGATTCATTAGATTTTTAGCTAAACAAATGACACTCTAACTATTGCATCCAATTTTGTCATAACACTAAAAGAAAATATATAAACACAACCTCTATAACTAGACTACCTTCTTACAATCATGTGTCATGCCCATGTATACTTTGCTTCTATGGTGCACAATACAACTATAGGTTGTCATTTTCTAATCCAACTAATTGCATCTAAAACTAAGTAAAAACATAGCCACTTATAAACCTCCTACAATTTAAATCACAGGACAATTAGAATCAACAAATCCCTCTCAATAAATCATCCTTCCCACTTCATTAGTCCCATGATAACATGTGCAATGGTTAGGATTTCAATGTAAATATTTGAAAACCCTTTCAACATGTCTAATATTTTTTCTAGGGTTTGGTACAAACCTACTTAGAATTTCCATTGCTTGCAATATTAGGTCTTATATAGACCATCACATTCATGAAGCCTCCCATAGCACTAGCATGGAACCTTATACATATCTTTGAGATCATCATTTTTTTTTTTGCATTGTTTACAATAGAGCCTAGTACCAACTAGAAAGGAAATACTAACTGGTTTGTAATCATATAATGTAAAACACTACAAAATAGAGTTAATATACTTCTTCTAATTTAACCATATTTTTTTATTAACCCAATACCTATAGTTTTTCATAACCAAAATATTTTTTCATCTCCTAAATATTTCATATCAAAAGTTCCAAATAATCAAATCTTAAGTACCCCAATCATCTCATTATCATTTCCAATAAATAAAATACCAACATAGAGGATAGTGATCAATATTCAATCATCAAAAAAATAAAATGGCAATGCGAAGTGATTTTCGGCAGCAGGAAGGGCGAGGCAAAGTTAGGCAGAAGGAGGTTGAGTCTTGGGCTGAGGATGCAGAGAAAGAGTGGCCTTCATTGTGCCATAGGCTAAACGATCACTACCAAGAGGGATGGAAAAACAAAGATATTGGGCAAGGAGGACGTCCATGAAGGAGAGAGGATTGTTACCGAGGAAGGAGGGAACTCCCTTGGATGGTGGATAGAACAGCGTGGCAGAGAGGCAATCAAGGTTGGCCACAGGCGAGTGAGGGAAATCGGAAGAGGGCTCAAAATAGGTATGGGAGGGTTAGGAAGAGAATAATGGGGACGAGGATGGGAAACCCTAACCAAAATAAAAAAAAATCCCAAGATTTGGCGAAGGAAGGTTGGCGGGAAGGGGTCGATACCATCTGATAACCTTTTGAAGAAGGATAGCAGGGAAACCAGAGGGAAATCGGATAGCCAAGGACACCAGAAGGCATACCAAAGTATGAATATAAAGGAAGGGATCGACGGAAGATGTAATCAAGGGCAGAAGGAAAGATTAAAGACCAAATGTGTTATTCCTTCGGGGCTGACAGAAAGCTCTAAATTTAGCTTGGAGGATAATGCTATTTTGGAAAAATGGTGGGGTGATGAGTGTACAAAATCAAAGATGAGATCATGGTGGGAAGCGAAATGGAAGGAAGGGGTAAGAATTAAGTTCCTGAAAAATAGTTTCTTCTTGATCCTCTGTGCCTCTGTGCATATCAAGAAGGAGATCTTAGCAACGAAAGGCTTGGCTATGGACGAGAAGGGATTTTATTTCAAAGATTGGGAAGCTAACTTCGACCCAAGACTCTTTATGCTAGAGAAGATGGTTGTATGGGTTGAATTAGAGAATGTACCAATAGAATTATGGAATCACATTGCCCTAGAACACATTGGCATGGCGCTTGGCTCAGTGGTGGGGATAGATGAGGAGGCGATCAGTGATGGGAATCAAGGAAGAATGCGGATTGCACTGGAAATCATGCCCTGGAGCATCTTGTGGGATGAGATCGAGCTATGCCATAGCGGTCACAGCTAGATTCAGAAAGTTGCTTGGAATCTCTCCCATTGTCAAGACACAGTGTGGAAATTTTGGAAGAGGGGTGGGTTTAGGAGCAATACCAGCATGGATCAAAAAGGGAAAAGGGTGATGGAAGCAGGGGAGGGGTCTTTGAAAGGTGCCAATCAGTCTCAATAGGGCGTAGAGGAGCCAAAAAATGCAGGAGCAGATATAGTAGAAGTGGTTCAAGCGCATGAAAACCCAAGGATGTTACAACCAGAGAAGGTTCAGGATGATCAAGCTTTAGTCTTAAGGTCAGATGCTCAGGAGGATGCAATCCGACAAGAATTATTGAACCAGGAATGGGATTTGATTGTGAGTGTGGGAAATGAATTAAGGGAGCTATCAGGGGATACCTCACACCCAAATCAAAATGAGGATGAAAGGGAGGCAGTTGTGGACTGGGAAGGTAAAATGGTGGAACTGGACCAGAGTAATCAACAAGCAGTGTCGAAAGAGGACTGGATGTTGGAGGAAGTAGAAAACATAGAACCATTGAAATGCTTCCAAGAGTCAGAGGCAGGCAGAGCGCAAGGAAAAGACATAGAAGAAGCAAAGTTGGGAGTACATGCTAGGCCTTGTGGCAAAGGCATACCAGACTGTGGAGAGAAGAAAAAGGTCGGGAGGAAGAAAAATGAAGGGAAAATATTGCTAGCTGGGGAGGCAGTTGGACAATAAAAAATAACAATGCACCTGAGATCTGGGAAGGACGGGTCCCTTCCCGAGGAGAAATGAGAATCCTAAGCTAGAATGTTAGGGGCTTAAACGCCCCTAACAAAAAGCGCCTGCTTAGGCATTTTCTAGAAGACAAGACACTAGATATCATGCTCATACAATAATCGAAATTAGGGAAGGAAGAAGTAGGCAAATTGAACTAGCAGTTGAAATTGTGGAAATTTTCCTTTGTGGAAGCAAAAGGGGCATCAGGGGGTATCATTACAATGTGGAAACCATTTGGTTTGCATGTGGAAAAAGTGGCAGATGGGAGGTACTGGTTGGCAAGCAAGGTAAGAAGCTTCACCTCGTGCTTGGCCTTTATAGTGATCAATGTATATGGGCCAACAAATTGTCTGCTCAAAAGAAGGATATGGGAGGAAGTTGAGGAGTTCATGAAGGCCAACAGGGATGAATATTTTCTTCTTGGTGGGGACTTCAATGTGATCTTGCGTGAAGAGGATAAGTGGGAGGGAGTAAGCAGAAGATTACAATCACAAGTGGATTTTGAAGAATTTGTTAACAGAAATAAGCTCATGGACATCTAATTGGAAAATGGCACATATACATGGACGAATCAGCGGTTGGGTTTTTGCAGTATAGCTGAAAAGTTGGATAGGTTTCTCTTCATGGAGGATCTAACTAGGTTCTCTTTCTCACTCGAAGGTAGCATTATTCCCTTCTCTGGCTCGGATCACTACCCCATATGCTTAGTGTTGGAAGGAGAAAAGAAGGCAAAGAGGTTTCCCTTTCGTTTCGAGAAAATGTGGCTTCGTGATCCTACTTTTGTTGAAAATATAGAAATTTGGTGGAACAAGTTCCAGCCTGTGGGCAATCGTTTGTTCAAAGTAGTGAGTAAACTCAAATTACTAAAGCAACAGATTAAAGCTTGGAAAAAGGATACATTTGGTAACATCTTTGAGAAGAAGAATAGTTTGGAGGAGGAATTAGAAGTTGTCAATAAGTGTGTTCTACAAAATGGTATGAATGAAGATCTGTACCTAAAGGAGAAAGCGCTGATGAAGGATTGGGAAGAGGTTCTAGCAAGAGAGGAAATTTTCTGGTGTCAGAAGTCCAGAGCACTATGGATTAAAGCTGGTGACCATAATTCAAAGTTTTTCCATCACTCGGCAAGAATTAGAAGGGAGGTCAATAGAATAAACTGCCTAAAAAAGGCAGATGGGGAGTCGATTGTGGATCCAAAGGAAATTGCAGCTGAGATAGTCAATTATTTCACTAACATCTTAAACAATTAGGAAGGTTCGAATTTGCAGGCTCAACAGGAATTGTTGGATGGGATCCCATCGTTGGTGTCACAGGAGCAGAATAGAATGCTGTTATGACCATTCACGAAGGAGGAGATCAAGATTGCTATATTCCAGCTACACCCTGATAAAGCACCGGGTCTGGACGGCTTTCCTGCTTGCTTCTTTTAGGTGTGCTGGGACTTCATTGGTACTGAGGTTTCTAAGGCGCTGGAAGAAGCTCGAGCTGCTGGCTGCTTTCTTAGGGAAGTCAACAACACTTTTTTGGCCTTGATTCCAAAGACGGAAAAGCCCCAATCTCTGGATGAATTTAGACCAATTTCCCTTTGTAACACATTGTACAAAATATTAGCAAAAGCAACAACAAACAGGCTAAAAGCGATCATCCCATTGTTGATCTCCGAAGAACAAACTAGTTTCGTACCTGGGCGTTCTATCTTGGATGGGGTAATCATTGCACAAGAGGCCATCCATTCTCTCCATGTTAGCAAAGCTCAGGGCATGTTGATCAAACTCAATTTTGAAAAGGCATATGACATGGTGGACTGACTTTTTTGTGCAAAGTTTTGGAGAAATTTGGCTTTGACAACCATTGGGTGGCATGGATATTTGCTTGCATCTCTACTCCTAGATTTTCGGTGTTAGTGAATGGGGATCCAGAAGGTTTCTTTGAAGCATCACGAGGACTAATACAAGGAGATCCCTTGTCTCCATTCTTATACATTCTAATGGCGGAAGCGTTGGGTAGAGCTCTGGGGTTGGCGGCAGCAAACAACCTGATTAAAGGTGTTCAAGTTACAAGTCAGATGCCACCGTTAACACATCAACAGTTTGATGATGATACAACGTGTTTTATATTGCCAAGCAGAGGTGAGGCTGACGTTTTAAGAAGCATTTTTAATTGCTACGGGGAAGCTTCTGGGCAAAAAATTAGTGATGCCAAATCTGAAATTTTCTTCTTAAACACGGATGGAAGTAGAGCTCAAGAGGTGGCTAGAATATTGAACTTCAGAATTGGTGAACTCCCTACAACATATCATGGTCTCCCACTTGCTAAAGGGTTGTGGTCGGGACCCTTGTGGGATCCATTGGTCAACAAGATCAAAAACAAATTTTCTACTTGGGGTGGTAAATGGTTGTCTTGGGCTGGAAGGATAGTGATGTTAAAAGTAGTAATTTCTGCCCTACCCATTTACCTTATGTTTGTCTTGGCCCTTCCCGCGAACAAGGCTGCTCAGATCAATCAGAGCATGAGGCATTTTTTTTGGCAGGGCACCTCGGAAGACAAAAAATATCCTTTGATTGCATGGGACTCAATCTGTAGGCCCAAGGCCAATGGTGGGGTGGGACTGAGAGATTTAATGAACCAAAACTGGGCTCTTGGTGCAAAGTTGATTTGGGGCATGTACTTGTGGAGCGAGGCTCGGTGGATGCGTATTCTCCAACACAAATATTTGGTTGACACTGATCAAAGAAGCATTTGTTAGCTGGGAGCCTTCCTAATGGGTCGAGGATTTGGAATTTCATGAAGGCGTGTCGACCCCTCATTTTAAATCACTTATCATGGGACGTCCATGACGAGAGAGCTGTGTTGTTTTGGGAAGACTCATGGCAAGGTTATCCGAGTTTGGATAGCCGCCTTGGGCTAGATGAGGCCAAGATGGTGTTGCAATAGAGGTGGGGATGTTCCCTATGGGACTACTTGGTGGAGACTAACAGGAATGGGGTGAGGAAATTTGAGTGGAAGATCCCTGGACTAGAGCTAATACATCCTGTGGCAGCGAATAGACTACTCCAGGAACTGAATAGAAGAATGTTAAATATACGGGATGGTGAGGATAGACTGGTGTGGGTGAAGGCGGTGTTGGGTCAATACAATGCCAAGGATGGGTATCGTGTGCTTGGGTCCACGATGGCTTTATCCCCTTTGCCTCTGCACCTATGTTGGGACCGGGCTTGCCTTCCCAAGGCATGTACTTTTTCTTGGGCGGTCTTGCAGAAGAAGGTTCTTACAGCTGATAAATTCAAGAGGATGGGGTTTTCGGGACCGTCAAGGTGTGTGTTGTGCAAAATTTTTGAAGAAGAGGTTAATCATCTTTTTGTTGGGTGTCCTTTTACACAGGCGTGCTGGAAATGGCTCTGTGCTAGGCTCGGTTGGTATAGTGCCCTCCCAAACGATATAATGAATCTGTTCGAATCATGGCCATTTTTGAAGAAATCCTCCCTATATCACACACTATGGATTGTAAGTCCATCAATTGTAGTGTGGGAGCTATGGAAAGAACATAATAGGAGAATATTTACAGAGTTCGAAAGTGAATTCTCATCCTTCTGCAACAGATTGGAGGCCACTATTGTGGAGGTAGTCAATAACATGATGGCACAGCGAGACTTGAAGGACGGGGAATTCACAGAGTGGGATGGAAGGATGAGGAAAACATGGTTTGGACTGGTCATCCCTAAAGCGGGAACGTGACAGTTGGCGGAGGGGGTTGTCAAGCGAAGAAATGCTGTGTGGCAACTCCTAAGTCAGGTTGGTGCAAAGTAAACTTTGACGGCGCTTCAAGGGGAAACCCGGGTGCCTCTGGTGCAGGCTGTTGCATTAGGGATGAGAATGGGTAGACGGTTGCGGAAAGCTCGATATCTCTACCAAAAGGAACTAACATAGCTGCTGAATTAAGGGCACTTATTTCCATATTACAGTTATGTCATAGGTTGAAGGTGGAGAGAGTGGAAGTAGAAGGCGATTCCATGGTAATTATACAAGCGATGAAGTCTCAAAAATTAGCGAACTGGCAGTATCAACCCCTTCTAGAGGAAGCTTCTAATTTTTTGGACACTTTAGTGGATTTCTCCTTATCCCATATCTACAAGGAAGCTAATGGAGAGGCTGATAGGTTGGAAAATCAGGGGGTTGATGGGATTACTAAAACATGCATCTGGGGAGAGGCTGTGGATCCAGGATGATGAAACGATTTCCCGGGAATGCCAGGTGGTGAATGCGGTTTTGGTACCACATGGTGTTCATTTGGCAGGTTGTTTTCTTGCTGGCTGGCGTGGTGGAGGAGTGGTCGGTCGGGAGGTTCTATGTTTGGTTTGAATTCGTAGGGGTTTTTGGTGTGTCCGATGTCTGTGGCACTTGGTGTCATGATTAATATGGCAAGTCTGATGTAATTCTTTTGCTTATTGCTAGTAATACAAAAAATCATTCACATATCAAAAAAAATATTTGATCATCAACTAAAATTAAAATAAACATAGTGATCAATCTCATTTCTAATAAAGACATGAACTATGAAAGCACCAAATTTTTGATACCATAGATAAATGATTGCTTTGATCATATTTAAAGATCATTTCAACCTACAAACTAAGTTCTCTTGTCCCTTCACCAAAAAATTAATAAGCTGTCTAATAAATATTTCCTCGACAAGATCTTGTAGAAAAGATATTCTTAGATTTATCTAGTCTATCTCTAAATCAAAAGAAATAACAATAGATAAAAGGAATCTAATAGAGATTTGTTTAGCCATAAGAGAAATTTTCTCAATGAAATATACCTCATCAACCTAGCAATAACCCTTATCCACTATATAGGCCTTTAATTTCTCCAACTTACCATCTGCTCTAATTTTTTTAAATACCTATCTACATATAGTGTATTTCTTCCTCTTAAGAAACTCAACTAGATTCCATGTGTCACATTTGTCCATATTTTGTATTTCACCTTCCATGGCTTCTAACCAAGACTCATGTTGATCTAAAGAAATCTTCATTCAAATATATAGGTTCATTATCAAAAGTAATAAAGAAAACATGTAATGGTAATAAGGACTATTCCTTTCAATAAAATTACATTATTTAGTGTAGCTTCTAAGTTGTGTAACAAGAGGCTCTTGTTCTTCATCAAAACTTGAATTTGAACTTATTATTTCCTTATTCTCTCCATCTTATTGCTTTTTTATACATGCATATTCTTATGGATTACTCTTAATATAAAAATGCTCTATTTTTTAAGATTTTTCATGAGGTTTTTTAACATTTGTAAATACCCTAAGATCCCTATAATAACATCCTTGGAATATACCTTTTTCAACATTATAGGATCCCAAATATTATAACCCTTACTATTCTCACCATAACCTACCAAAACATAATTGTTAGCCCTACAATTAAGCATAGAACATTTTACTTTAGTAACATGAAGATATGCCTCACTACCAAAAACTATAAAATGAGAAATCATTGTTCCCTTAACTATATGTACCTTGTAGGATATTTTTTCAACTAGAGCAGTAGTGGACGACTTGTTGACTAGGAAATAATCAATGTGTATAAATTCAGCTCATAAATGTTGTCAAAGATTAGTACTACTTATCATGCTTCTAGCTCTATCCATCAAAGTCCTTTTCATCCATTCTACTACTCCAATTTTGATGCAAATCATATGGGATTATTTTATATCTAATAAACCTTCCATGTCTACAATAATCATCAAAATCTCTAGATAAATACCAACCACCATTATTCATTCTTGAAACCTTTACTTTCCTGCATATCCATTTCACAAGAAGCTTGTTAAAGTCTTTAAATGCAAAAAATACAATAGACTTATGCATCATAAATTAAACCCTTTTAATTATGAAGAAATTATAAATAAATTTAACATAGTGATATTTTCTAATAGAAGAAATATCTACATCACCAAATATATCACTACGAATAACCTCCAAAACATGATTAGCTCTAGTACTAACAAATTTAAATGAATCTCTATGTTGCTTTTTATACACATAGTATTCACAAAAATTATTTTTTATAAATTAACCAAATTAGACATCAAACATACTTTTATTAATGGCGGTTTTAAGACTCTTCTCGCCAATGTGACTCAATCTATGGTGTCATAGTTTACTTAATAAATAGAATTATCAATTACAATCACAAAGTTATAGAAACTAGATGTATCCAACCTAAACAAGGTGTCACACTAAGTACCCTAACCAACACCAAGATCCTTATGCTCAACTTACAACCACTCTTCTCAAAATTCACATGCACCATTGAATCATTCATTTTAGATATAGATCATTGTTTTAGCTAAACCAAGGATATGCAATTCATATGTGAGGGTTTTAACCTCCCATCATTGAATATTATATTTACCTACTCTTGATCCATAATCTTCTATTTTTTATTATCCCCGAGGAATGCTTCCCCACCATCATAAAGTCTATATGCTTAAAATTACTCCTTGTGAGGATTTGTGTGGTAGGATGCACTTGGATCTATCAAACAAGATTCATCAAAGTAATATTATTAGAAATAATAAAAGTATTAGAAACTCATCATTTAGGATTTGTTAGTAGAGGAATCTCCATTTTATCTATTTTCCACAATTCTAACACCTAAAATTATTTTTACCATGTATCTTAAATATTCCCTTAGACTTAGATTTGTCATTATAACTATTCTTACAACCTTTATATTTATTATTTCCCTTTCCTTCAGATCTTCTTTGCACATGCAATGCATCCTTAGACCAATCCTCCATAAATTTTATCCTTATTTCCCCTATGAACAAGGTAAAAACAAGAGTATTTTTCATAGGATTTATTAAATAATTATTGAGAGTAATAATTAGATTATTACAAGATCTAGGAAATGGACATAATTACAAAATATACTTATCGTATTCCTCTATCTTCATATCTATTAACTATTATTGACCCAAGATTAGATTAAATGCATTTAGATGTTCTTCAATCAAATCTTCATCTCCCATCTTTAAAAAATATAATTATATATTAAAAAATATTGTATTCATATTATTTATATGTTGTAGAACTTCAGTACAAACATTCAAAACAATGGAATTAGATAAACACAATTGAATAATGCAACAATATTTTTTATCAAATTTTAACCATTCTTAATTCAAAATATTTTCTATTTTTTCTTTCCTTTTCACAACTATCTATTGACCTCTTTCTTCTAAGAGGAACTCCATCTTTAGCTTCCAAATTTCAAAACCTAAACGATTGAATTTTGAAATCTCCAACTAGGATGAGCTATCCATGTTCTCTATCGCTTATAACTTGAAACTACTCGAAAACGTAACACATTCTTGATACAATAATATAACCAATAAAGCACTCTAAAAGAGGTGCCCCTCTCTCTAATAAATTCAATCATGGATTTAATGATAAATTTTGAAAATAAGGTGAAACAATCAATGAGAAATGTTGTTCTTTAATGCATTCAAATTTATTAAATGTGATAGATCATAATATTAAGTGGAAAATGACAATATAATTAAAATTAAACCATAACAAATTATTTATGTGGAGAAACCCTTGTGGGAAAAAATCCACACTCAAAGATACATAATCTTGTATTAGTCCTAAAAATACTTTAAAAATCAATACAATATACTAATATCTCTAAATTTCAATAGCAAAACAATTCTCAAATGACCTACAAAATAATCCCATAACTCTATCATATCAAGGAAACAAAATATAACATGTATAAATATAAGATGTCATGAATGGTATTGTTAAAAGTGGCAAAACACCACACACTCAAATCTAGGTGTTCATCTAAATAATAGGGAACCTCACAATTCACTAAAATTGATCAATCACCTTAAGTAATAACTCATCATACACACATTACACCCACATCATGTATCATAAATATTATATATTCTACCATAACAATCAAGGTCACCAATAATTATATTCCAAGTGCTCCATGGGAAGAAGTTATCCAAATCTTTTATAAGATTCATTTGTAGAAAAACCTCTTACAACTCTTAAATATCTTGATCTTCACCTAATTTCTAATATATTCTTAAAATTAAATATTCACTTAAATTCTACTTCAATTACATATGAGAGAATAATGATAAATATTTTTTGCTTACCACCAAGGAAAATTTAAAGGTTAATGTGTGGTTTATGCACCTTATGTCAACACATCTTGAGTATGTCCTAGTATTCTATCTAGTTCATAACTTAAAATTAGTAGGTTAAACTAGATAAATTTATATAGAGATTAAGCATAATAGTGACTTTCACTTCTATGCCATATCTATTTTTGCTTAAAATCACATTTCAAAGAAAAATATACGTTTAATCCAAGGGTGCTCTATCTAAGGGGGCTTAATTGAAAGTAGGTACCATGATCCTTGGAGACAACATTATTTATTGAAAATAATAATTAAATATATTTAAATCATGTCTAGAGATTTTTAAAGTGAATGACACCTAATCCTATTATAGATAAGTTAAACCATGTCTAAATATGTCTAATTTGACTATGGGACATGGTTGTTTGATAGTATTTGTGTTATTTTTTGTATTTTTGCTTGACTTGGATATAGAAAATTCTCCCAAATTTAATGGTTGATGTGTGTTTTATGTAACTTATGTCAACACATCTTGAGTATTTCCTAGTATTGTATCTAGTTTGGAACTTAAAACTAGTAGGTTAAACTAAATAGTAGTGATTCACAAGTTTCTATGTCATAACAAGTTTTGCTTAAAATCACATTTCAAATAAAAATACATGTTTAATCCAAGTGTGCTCTATCTAAGGGGGCTCAATTGAAAGTAGGTTTGATCAAAACTCAGATAGAATCTCAATGATAGACTTAAATTGAACCACCAAAAAAAATATCCTTTTGTACATCAAAGAAATGAAATAAATCATAGGAGTAGGAATCTAACTAGCAAGACCAAAAACCTTCCACAAGAGATGTAATAGAAAGAATTGTTATATTGCCAAAAAAAAATGAATATTGAAATGATTATAACACAATAAGCTGAACTTGTTATAAATTTGGATAAAAATCTAGGAGAAACTAATATTATGATAATTGTCTCAAGGAATATGATATGAGACACAAAAATTAAATGGCCCAAGCAAGCTTAAGTAACTAGGTGTGAATAGGTCATGAATTGAAACTATTTTAAAGGTAATATACTATGTTCATACTAACAACACTCTTAAGTGAAACTTAGGGAGTATGATAAAATATAAAGATGCAAGGTTGAGTTCTGACTACAAGGCCATTTTAGGTGCTCATGTACAAATAAATATCTCACAAAGTTAAAGAGAAAGATCCATAGGAAAAAAACCCTCCCCAAAAAAGAGAGCCATGAAAAAGTGGAGGAAGAAAGATTGAATAGGACCCCTTAAGGATGACTTCCATGACCAAGATATAATAGATGTCCCCTCCATAGGAGATGAAACATGATAAGGAATAACAAGCCTCCAAAATTTGTCCCAAAAAGAGTAGGAACACAAATGTGAAGATGAATAAATACACAAAAGCATAAAGAAGCTATAAAATACTGTATGAACCAAGATTCCCAACCTGCACAAACACAAGAGATAGACACTATCTTAGATCAAATGCAAGGTTAGTATCATGATTCCCCAAGAAATCCATTCAAATTGCAATAAAAAGGAACGAAATGAAGAACATAAACAAGCATAAATGAAAGATAGTAAATCCTATTTAAATCCAATGCAAACTCCTATTTAAATCCAATGCAAACTCTTGATCTCTTGGGGGAGTTGGTGCCAATTCGATGTGGAAATTGGCCCTTTCCCAACTCCTTTGCAAGTTTGATGATCTTTGATGAAGATGTGATCCACTTTGGTTGAATTCTTGCATACCTAGCTATGAACTTGATAAAATTGATGAAAATGGTGATGCTTCAAGATGAATTTGAGCATAATAAGTTTGCTAAAATTGTGGATGATGAAATGAGGAGGTTAGCCTCTTATTTATAGAGTATCAAGTTGGAAGAATGTCTCAAAAGAGAGCAATGTGGTACTAAGAATCAACAAATGGCAAGATGCCACTTGTCAACATGTGAATGGAGGAAGCTTGAGCACATTTTGATCAATGTGCAAGTTTGAAATTTGAATTTGATGAAATGACATGTTTGGGGGGATGAAAGAAGAGAGTTAATGCCAAGTTGGCTTGTGCAAGAGACATGTAAGAGCTCTTAAATGCTTTCTTGGATGTACATGTCAATTTGGGGGGAGATTTCAAACTTGGAGGAATATTCCCTTTTTGATGCCATTCTAAAAGTAAATAGGGAATTATTAAATCAAATAAATGATTTAATTGTACAAGTTGCAAAATCTAGAGGATTGGAGTGATTAGGATTAAATTAATAAATATTTAACTAATTTAATGAGGGATTGGTTGATTTGACCATTTTGACTTAAATTTTTGGATTTAAATAAATCAAAATGAGAGGAATAATGATTTTAGACTTAATTAAATAAGATTTGGTTTATTTAATGAAAGAGGATGGTGTTAGCTTTAAATCAAATAAATATTAATTTATTTAATTTAAATGAGATGACTTTAGAGAATAATTAAATAAAATGAATTATTTAATTAAAAGAGGGACTATAGGATTAATTAAACAAAGTGATTTATTTAATTAATAGGAGATGATGACTTAATCAGATAAAAAATGTTTTTTTTTAATTAAGAGATGAAATGTGATGAATTTAATTAAATAGAGATTATTTAATTAAATGACTAGCAGAGAGATGATTCAGGATGAACTTGGTGTTAGTAAAATTAGGATCAAGTGCATGCACATTTTATGTGTCTACAAATACTAGTAAAAAATAACTACTATAGTGTTCAAATCTAAGAACCTTCACTAGAATTATGAAGAATATTAGGATCAAAGAGACACAAATCTACATGAGTGACACTAATAAAACTACACTAACAATGCATAGGTGGTACAACCACACCAATATACTACAAGGTAATAATTTTTGAATTAACAAGACAACTGAGAGGGGATTGAATCAATTGTATCTTATCAAAACATCAAAACCCTCATTAACATTCAGATCCACATGCATTCATTAAACCCTTAATCTATTATGATGAATTAACATGAAATTCAAATAACAAAAACTGAAGCAACTTTAACACCATGCATAAGAGAACATCGGATTTACGTGGAAAACCCAAGGAGGGAAAAACCACAATGAGGATTAGCTCACAATATAAGTAATTGCAAAATTAGTTAAAAGGGTTCACTATCATAATACCTAACACACTATCTAGAAAGGCTCACATCCAAGGCTCACTATCGGAGTAGAAGAAGAAGATAGAGAAGAAATGTTACATAGAGAACATGATCTCAATGCAACAAAAAATCCACCATAATTGCTCCAACACCTATGCATTCTATTTGACTGATTGCAGACACTTTTTGCTCACTGCATCTGATAATCCAACGCTTGAAAGTTTGCACTGTTCTGCTCAATTTCACATCATTTGCATCACACATTTCACACATTCATTTATCTTGACCTCCTTCAACAATTCAACTCATACTTATATCATCCTCAACCTTGAAACCCTCTCCAAGGTTGATTATGCACCTCAAACATGCAAATTCAAATTAGCTCAACACCGAAACACTTTCGTGGTGGATAGAAGTGAATGTGTACCACATCAAAACTTAATTGGGGCCCAAATCAACAACACCACTTAACCACACACATATTTATCCTTCACATGTAGTGTAAACACCAAGTTGATCATTACTTGTGCAAACACCATTAAACTTTTAAGTACACACTTCCTCAAACCCAAAGACAACTTGTGAACCAAACACCATGCTTGAAAATGATCTAGAATATTCCTCAAACATCCTAAAATCCAACAAACTCCTTTGCAGCAACTTCCACCTAAAGAATGTACAAACCTAGTACACTCAAACTACTCTAGCATACATTATTTCTTGAAAAACTATCTTCTAAAGCACCAAACCTCAAATCCTCTTGACTGAGGTAAACTACTAGCACCATCAAAACTCCTTCAAAATTTCAAGACCTAAAGCATAATTGTGGAGAAATGCAAAGCAAAAACATTTCTCGTAGACACTTCTACTATGCGATGATCTAGCATACCATCTCTCGAATATAACATATCTAAAAACCTCTCACCAACATATCTAAATCACATAGGAAAATCTTCAGCCTCGAAGAAATGCGGAGCAAAACCAGAACATCTCTTTGTAACTCAGAACAACACTACAACACTTTGTTTCCTCTTTTTATCAAATTTTCTCAAAAGAACTTGGAAATCAAGCACCAGAGACACATCCACAACATCTTCATCACTACTACATCCATAGATAGAATCTTATCAAAGTAGCAACATAGGTTAACACTAGTAGCTTAACTGATGACAACATAATGCAACAAATCAAGGCATAGACAACACCAATTGTTCATCTTCAACACCAATCTTCCTCAACACATTCAGTTGGCATCAATGAAAAAACAAGCTTATTGACATCTTGATGAAAACACCAATCTGCTCATACTTGCAACAATCCCCCTTTTTGTCATTGATGGAAACACATGATGTGAAAAAAGCACCAAAGACACAACAGCTCTGAACATACCTATTTCCTTTTCTCTTTACTCATTCTCCCCCTTACATGATTCTTTCTTCAATAGCATTTCTCTTTCACATGTTTCTCTATTTCCTTAGATCTTTTTCACTTGACTCTCTCCCCCTTATTACTTGTTCTTCTTCACATGACACTTTCTCCCCCTTTGACATCAATGGCAAAGGAAAAAATGTTTTACATTATTTTTCCCCTTTTACATTACACAACCTACTTTCAACAGCTCAGTGACACCTTTCCTTTACTGCTCTGAATACCAATCTACAACAATCAAAATGTCACTACCTACCCCCTGTAAGAGGTAGCCACCAACATCAATCCATAATAAGGATAGATCTTGAGATCCACTGGATTGATGCATCTCCTTATGCATCTAGTTTAAAGAAAGAGTGGCAATAACCCCCAACTTCTCCCGGAGATACTCAAAAGTATCCTTCGGAAGAGCCTTAGTGAATATGTCAACAACCTAATCCTTTGTAGGTACATACTCAAGCTTCACTTCATTCTCCACAACCTTCTCTCTTAGAAAGTGATATCTGATTAAAATATGTTTTTCCTTGAATGCATCACTAGATTATTTGAAATGTTTATTGCACTTGTATTGTCACAAAAGATCGAAATAGGCTCATCATACACCACTGTAATATCCTTCAATGTTTCCCTCATACATAACACTCATGTGTAGCAAGATGCTGCTGCAATGTACTCAGTCTCTACAGTATGTTATACCATGTTTCCTAGTTACTGAGTTACTTTTACCTTCATGAATGAAAATATTGTTAAATTTTAAAATTTTGACTTTAATATGTTCAATAGGAGAAAGAAATACTGAAATATGCAATAAGACGTTATTGATTTCGAAGGAATAAATATGTTTTGTATTGATGAAATGTGATGAAAAGAATACACATTGCACTATGAATATTCTAATGCTTTTTTGATGCAAATGTTTTAGATTTCATGTGAACGTTTAACTACTATTGCATAGTGTATAGTTGGATGCAGGAAAATTATCAAGCCTCTTGAAGAGAGGGGAAGTATCACTCAAGGAGAAGAAATTAGACTAGTAACCTTTGATAAAAGACCTAAACTGAGCTTTCACACACACACTTCTAGTTTGGTCAATTCAGGATAATAGTTGGGAAATAGTAAGTTATCTTTAGTCTTGTTTAAGTTTGTGAATGTTCTTGCTTAGGAGTCTAAAGTATTGAGTCTCTTTAAAATGTGTAAGTTCTTCCTTATGTGTTTATACTTAATCGATGAGATATATATACTTTATATATTTATGTGTTGATTGATGGAATTATGAATATGTGTTTAAACGCCAAGGTATGATGTAAATATATATATATATCAATATACGTGTATGCAATGACATTAATGGAAACATCCATACAAATATATTAATATATATACATACGAGTATATATATATGTATATATATACACATACATTATTATATGTGAAATATGAGGATACATATGAGTATCCATATATCGAATGATACAACTCTATTTACTTGCAAATTATGAATATATATATATATATATACATATATTTACTTACATACATGAACCCCATGGTGTATATATATATATGAGTAATGTAATATTTCTTTAGCGTTGAGTTATCTTATAGCTCATAGCAATCTAAGTTTAGATTATGATAAATAGTGCACAACATATTATAAGTGAAAACAATGATGAGTAAATAGTGTGTGATTATATATATATATATATGAATGGAGTTTACAACATATAAAGAGAATAGTAGAATGAAATATGCAACACTATATAAAGTGCTCATTAACTAGTGCCTTCCAACATGTTATGAGTCATTGCCAATTGTAAAAGAAAACAAATATCAAATGACTATACACAAGCAATAGTCGATTAAATAAAACAACAACCATTGACCAAGTAATGTGGCACAAATAGCATAAGGTGGCACCAAACTGGAAAAGAAACAGATTGAATAGGAATCCATTCACTGTATGAATTTCCAGATTGTTAAGAATATGAAATATATGGAATAAGTTAAGAGTGCAACTGTCTATGTAGGTTGACCTATAGGGAAACATATACCCTGCATTTCTATTTTTATTTCTTGTTGTTCAGTTGTGACAAGTGACTCATTCACTTGGCTATGTATGTGTTCCTTGTGCATCATTTTTAGCTACCACCTTTTAATTACCTTACCGAGTCGAATCAATTGAGTTGAGAATTGTCAATTCCCATGCCTTGTTTTTAGCCTTTAGTTGCTGATTTTTGTGTATAAATAAAGGATCTATTTACCTCATTTGGGAGCACACATTATTTGCATTTTTGCTGTGATTTTCTGAGCTTATGTATTCTAATTTCGTGAGTTCAGTGAGAGAGAGTTTCTAAGAGAATTGAGAGAGGTTTTGAGAGGGTCTTATTGGGAAGTTGTTCACTAAGTTAGGAAGGTTGTATTGAGAATATGATTCAATCAAAATTGGAGCTTTACATTAATAGGCATGTTGATTCCTACTCTTTTATTCTTTGTTTTAAGTGATTGGAAAAGGATTGAGTGTCTTTGATTGCTTGTTTGGAAAAACGTGAATTGTTTATCATGAAATGGTTATTATCTTCTTTGATTATATAGGAAAGATTCTTGATGAATCTTGCTTAACGAATTCTTCTACTTGATTTTGAATATATTCCATAGTATGGAATGGGTGTTTATAATAATATTAAATACTATATTAAAATAGAGCTTATATAGTTGATGCTTAATTTTTGAAGTTAAGATATAGAATTAATTGAGTTACGTTTGAATGCGTAAGTAGAAATGTCAAAATTACTAGGTTACGATGTTATGTGAACCTTGATTGATAATCTTAATTTGATTGATTACTTATTTCTCCTAGAAAGTAGGATGAGTTTCTTATCCCTAGTATTAAGGTGTATACTTGAAGGTTATATCGATATTCAACGATAGGGTTGATATTTGTATTTCATGGTTATGTTAATATCTTATTTTGAATTAGTGTCTATTTATGAGATTCAAAAAGGGAACTCACATATCGGCAACCCAAAGCCATGTTGAGTAGAGAGCTTGTAGGCGCAAAAGCACAAACCCTTCTTATGCTATTATCCTCCATATTTTACACAAATTAGTAAATGTGAGAATATTTCTGATATATTAAAAGGATTTTATGATGGCCACTTGATCGTTACCCTACTTTAGTTGGAAACCCTAGGTTAGGGATAACCTATTTTGTGGGGTTGTCTATGTAACTAATGATTGAAGCAAATAAGTTAGGATTAACCTATATGATCTAATTGATCATATAGGAGTTGATTTATTGTTGGGACCATACTTTTGAATGATTCCTCTATTGATATGATTATTCCTTTGATTGAGGCCATTTATTGATGAGGTTATACTTTTATTGAAGTCATTTATTGTTGAAGGTTATACTTTTGAATTGAGGCCATTTGTTGTTAAGTTTATACTTTTGAAGGGAGTCATTTAATGTTGAGATAAACCTTCGATTTGAGACTTTTATAGTTGGGATTGTACCTTTGGTACTAGAGTGATTTAATGATGCAACATTATTCTCTTTCATATGGTTAAATTGATAAGTAAGATTTACTTTGAATTACTTAAAGTAGAAGTGTCATAGTAAACATAGAGGCAATAGATTATTCTTGGGGTTAGGATAATCCAATGAAATGGATAGCCTATGCATAGGGTATGAATAGTCATATATAAACTGAGCTAAGGTAGTAGGTGAGTGTGTGACGTACACTCTAAAATTAAGACGGATGCATACTTTGGAAAAAGTAGTGTAATTTTCCACTATTTACACTGTCAGTTCATTGCGTTTCCACAATTTACATCCTAGATAGAGGAAATTCCATATGTTTAGGTTGTATCCAATGTATGATAGATCTAGAGATGTTTAGGACACACCACTAAGCTCATAAAAAGGTCATGTTATTATGAGGTTACCAAACCAATCTCTTCATCGAAGGGTAGGGCCATCTTTCAGATGGATAGATATAGTGCGAGGGATCATAGTTAGTCCAAGGTTGGCAGAAAATCACTTGAGTTATGCTTCTCCTCATCAATTTGTGACCAAGGTTTGCATGAAGGATTTCTAGGACTATTTGTAGATCTTTTCCCAATAATCTCTTTGGAGCCTTGTATTTGTATTTTGCATCCATTATGATGGAGAATTTGTTGAGGAGAAATGTTATTATGAATTATTGACAATGTTATCAATAAATTGGAAAGTTTTAATACTTTAAAAATAAATGCAATGGAAAGATGTTTATCTCATATGTGCATGTTATCTCTTATATTTAACGAAAAAAATTATTGCTCTTATCAGATAGATGCTTGAACTTTTACTTGAGGTTAAAACATAGGAAAGTTACTTAGTAAAACAATGGGTATGTTACAAAATAGATAAAGAAAATAAATCTTGTTTCTTACTTAGCCTTGACACCAATCTACATCCAAGAAAGAATGCATCACCACTTTTAATTTTTTTGTCATCCACACAACCAACCCAATCTGCATCTATGTAAGCACTCAATGTGAAATTAGTATCTTTTGGATACCACAAGCCATGATCCGATGCACCTTTTAGGTATCTGAATATCCTCTTTACTACTTCAACATGTGACTCTTTAGGATCTTATTGAAGTCTAGCCACAAGACAAACTACACACACAATATCTGGTCTAGTAGCAATTAGATATAGTAGTCCACCAGTCATAGATCTATACTTGCTCTGATCAGCCTTAGGGGATTCATCATTCTTGTTGACTTTGCAACCAGTAACCATAAGAGTACATATTGGTTTGGAGTCTTCCATTCCAAATTTCTTCAACATTTCTTTGACATACTTTGACTGTGAAATGAATATTCCTGTATTTGTTTGTTTGATTTGTAGCCTGAGGAAGAAATTCATCTCCCCAAACATAGGCATCTCAGACTCTTTTTGTATCTCTTCTGAAAAATTCTTACACATAGCTTCATTGCCTCCAAAAATTATGTCATCAACATACACAACTACAATCAAGATTTAATCTTTTTCAACCTTAAAGTAAAGATTATTATCTATGGTACCTTGATTGAATCCTTCTATATCAAATATTTATCCAACCTTGCATACCAAGCTCTAGGAGCTTGCTTTAATCCATATAATTTCTTCTTCAATATACAAACTATGTTAGGTTTATTTGATAACTAAAATCCTTCTGGTTGTTCCATGTATAGTTCTTCCAAATCTCCATTCAAGAAAGCAGACTTCACATCCATCTAATAAACTTTGAAATCCTTATGTGCTACAAATGCAAAAAATATCCTGATTACTTCCATTCTAGCCACGGGAGAAAATGTCTCCTCAAAGACTATTCCTTCAACTTGTGCATATCCTTTACACACAAGCCTTGCCTTGTTTATTACCACTTCTTCATTCTCATTGAGTTTGTTTCTAAACACCCACTTAGATCCAATTATGTTTTTGTTTGATGGTCTTGGGACAAGTTCCCAAGTTTGATTCTTCTCAATTTGCATAAGTTCTTCCATTACTTTCATCCAATGGTCATCTTTGTATGCCTCAACCACTATCTTAGGTTTAACTTTAGAAAGTAGACATAAATTTACCTCTTCGTCAGTAGCTTTCCTTCTTGTCAACACAACTTCTCTTTTGTCTCCAATTAAATTTGTTCTTCAAAATAATCTCTTCACATACTTAAGGGTTTTAGGGTTCTTTTCCAGAGCTTCTTCCTCTTCATCTTGTGCTTCTTGTTCCTTAGTTTTTCTTCTTCTCTACAAGTAGGGTCAACTGACTCATATCCATCTATCGCCACTGGATTCTACAAATCTTCATTAACTTTGACACTTCCACTTTGAAAAATCTTTCTCAATATTTTATTGTAGCATTGGTAAGCTTTGCTTTTAGTAGAATATCCAAGGAAGATTCCTTCATTAAACCTTGCATCAAATTTTTCTAAGTTTTCATCATGTCTCCTAATATAACATTTGCTTCCAAACACTCTAAAGTACTTGACAATAGGGATCCTTCCATACCACAACTCATAGGGATTCTCTGTGTTGTTTTCCTTTTCTTCAACTTTGTTAAGTATGTAAACAATAGTATAAATTGCTTCTCTCTAGTAGACTTCTTGTAGGTTAGCTTCTTTCATCATAGTCCTTGCAGCTTCTTGAACAGTTTTGCTTTTCCTTTCAACCACTCCATTTTGTTGAGGAGTCCTAGGGGTAGACAAATACCTCTTTATGCCATGATTCTCACAAAAAATGTTAAATTCATTGGAGGTGAACTCTCCACCTCTTTTAGACCTCAAACATTTGATCTTCAAATCCATTTCATTCTCAAACATAGCTTTAAATTCTTTGAATCTATCTAGGGCTTTAGACTTTTCTCTAAGAAAAGTAACCCATGTCATTCCAGAATAATCATCAATCAAAAGCATGAAATACATATCACATTGAAGACTTCTCACTCTTGTAGGACCACAAAAGTTTGTATGCATCAATTCCAACAATCTAGTAGAAGATTGTTCTTTACCTTTGAAACTTTTTCTTGTTTTCTTTCCAATTTGACACTCTTTGCAAACATTGATAGGCTTTGTAATCCTTGGAAAATATCTCACTTGTACTAAACTGATTCTAACCAAATTTTCAAAGTTAATGTGACCAATCCTCTTGTGCCATAACCAACTTCATTAATCTGAGTCATAAAGCAATGAAAATTAGCACCCTTGAGCTGATAAACATTTCCATCTGTCCTTTTTCCAATAGTAATCATAGTTTTGGACCCTTTTATAATCTCATATCCATCATCTTGAAAAATAATATTATGTCCTTTCCTACACATTTGTCCAACACTCAATAGGTTATGCCTTAAACTCTTAACATAGTAAACATCATCAGTACTATACTTTCCATCAAAACTGATTGAACCGATTCCACAAATCTTAGCACCCGAATCATCTCCAAATCTAAAAATTCCTCCATCATATTTTTCAAGTTTAACAAACTTACCCTTGTCTCCAGTCATGTGATTTGAGTAGCCATTATCAATGATCTAGTAGTTCTTTCCCTGTCTAACATGAAAAGTAGATAGCAAAGTACCTTTAGTCTTATCCTTTCTCTCCAGAGCACATTCCTTCATACATCTTTTAGAGTTAGTAGAAATAAATTCATCCATTAAATCCATGAACAAGCATTCATCATCTTCAGGATCTCCATAATTAGATTCATCATTAGAAATACTAGCATCTTCTTTAACATAGTAGCTTTTCTTAACTTTCTTACCTTTGTTCTCCTTATTTTTGTCATTGGAAACTTTGTTTGGGCATCTTGAAGCATAGTGACCTATTTTTCCACAACTAAAACATTTAAAAGGTAATTTTCCTTTATACTTACCAATACCTCTTCTCATCCTTCTCACAAAGTTAGCCTCCACATCATCAATATCTTCCTGATTTGGTTCTTCGGTCTTCTCTGTCTTAACAACCTTAAAAGCAGTATCAACTTTTGCACCATTATTAGTACCAAACTCTCTCATCTCAAATACAATTGAGGAGTTGTACAATTGATCTCTAGAATACTGATCTAGGTTTTGAGATTCCTCAATAGTAGGAACTTTATAACTATAAGCTTTAGTAAGGTTCTAAGAATTTTCTTTACCACTTTAGGTTATTTAACCTTTCCTCCAAGACCTCTGATGGAGCTCACCACTTCATCTACCCTCTACATATAGCTTGTAGTGTTTTTATCTTTAGAAATCCTCAAGTTCTCAAATGTAGTTTTCAAGTTTTGCATCTTAGCTTGTTTTACCATAATATCTCCTTCATAAATACTTTCCAACTTATCCCAAATTTCTTTAGCAGTTTTCAGTTCCATAACTGTCACTAATTCAAAATTTTCAAGACTACTCAAGAGAACAATCCTTGCTTTACCATTTGTTTCATAGTCCTTGATCTCATCACTTGTGCTCGGTCCATTTGCAAGTATGACATTTAATTCTTCACTGACAGCTAGACATCATATCCAAGGTAAACCAAATAGTTTTCCATCTTTGTATTCTAAAATGCATAGTTTGTACCATCAAACATAAGGATCTCCTTGTTTTCCATCCCAAATCTACCTCAATTTATTAAGATTTTCTCTAAGGAACCTTGCTCTAATACCAATTGTTGAATAAACAAGACAACTGGGAGGGGGGTGAATAATTTGTATCTTATCAAAACATAAAAACCCTCATTAACATTCATATCCACATGCATTCATTAAACCCTTAATATGTTATGATGAATTAACATGAAATGCAAATAACTAAAACTAAAACAACTTTAACACCATGCACAAGAGAACACCAGATTTACGTGGAAAATCCAAGGAGGGAAAAACCATGGTGAGGATTAGCTCACAATATAAGTAATTCCAAAATTGATTACAAGGGCTCACTACCAAAATAAGACACACTGTTCAGAAAGACTCACAGCCAAGGCTCAATGCCAGAGTAGAAAAAGAAGATAGAGAAGAAATGTTACATAGAGAACATGATCTCAATTCAACAAAAAATCCACGACAATTGCTCCAACACCTTCACAATCTATTTGAATTATTACAAACACCTTCTACTCACTGCATTCGGTAATCCAACACTTCAAAGTTCACATTGCTCTACTCAATTTCACATCATTTGCATCACACACTTTGCACATTTATCTATCTTTTTCAACTTAATTCAACTCATACTTATACTGTTCTCAACCTTGAAACCCTCTCTAAGGTCAGCAATGCACCTTAAATGTGCAAATTCAAATTAGGTCGATGTCAAAACACTTATGTGGTGGATAGAAGCGAATGTGAACCACATCAAAACTTAATTAGGACCAAAATAAACAACATCACTCAACCACACACTACCTCAAACAATATTTATCCTTCACATGTAGTGTAAACACCAGGTTGGTCGTTACCTGTGCAAACACCATTCAACTTTTATGTACACACTTCCTCAAACCCAAAGATGACTTACAAACCTAACTCCACTCTTGAACATGATCTAGCATATTCCTCAAACATCCTAAAATCTAACAAACTCCTTCACAACAACTTCCACCTAAAGAATACACAAATGCAATATACTCAGACTACTCTGCCATACAATGTTACTTGAAAAACCATCTTTTGAAGCACCAAATATTAAATCTTTTTGACTGAGGTAAACTACTAGCACCATCAACACTCCTTCAGAATTACAAGACCTGGAGCACAATTGTGGAGAAACATAAAGCAAAATCATTTATCCTAGAAACCTTTGCAATGCACAATCAAAAATTGGTGAACACAACTTCTACTGTACGGTGATCCAACATACCATCTATCAAATATAACATATCTGAACACCTCTCACCAACATATCTAAATAGCATAGGCAAATCTTCAACCTAGAAAAAATGTGGAACAAAACTAGAATATCTCTTTGTAACCTAGAACAACACTGCAACACTTTGTTTCCTCTTTTTATCAAATTTTCTCAAAAGAACTTGGAAATCAAGCACTAGAGACACATCCACAACATCTTCATCACTACTACATCCATAGATATAATCTTATCAAAGTAGCAATAGAGGTTAACACTAGTAGCTTAACTTGAAACGAAACTAATTTCCAAATTTAAAATGCAATGATTTAAATTGTTTCCACAAATTAATTCCAAAACTTTTTATGCACAAATTTTAATATAATATTTAAAGTTCGAGTAAAGACTTTGAAATTAAATGCAATAAATTATTAATTCAATAAACTCAAAGATTTGAAACAATTTTTATTGCTCAGATAATTTATCAACATTAATACTTATCTTTGAAATGTGCAAAACCCCCAACTATTGCTGGAATGGTCCTTGGTTCAGCCTCTTTCGTCTGTGAGCAGTCTGGGAGGAAAGCAAACCTTGCCGCTCTACACGAGTGTTGGTTCCACCGGAACAATGCTCAACACTCATGCCACAAAACCATGCCCTGGCCAGGACCATCCTGAGTGCACGCACTTGTACCCCAGGTTGGACACCCACTATAGGAGTGCCCCTTCTCCGTCCTGCTCACAGCCTGCTAACCTGGAACCCTATTCCCACAATGTGTTGTACTTCTTTTCCTTTTTTTTTTTCCTGTCTGTCCTTTTCCAAGTTTCACACGAATGATTTATATATCTTTTAAGGGGTGGTTTCCAAATCATCACACCCTTTCACAAAGGTTTCCTTTTTAACAATTATTTAAATAAATAATTAGGCTTCCCCTTTTAAAGAATGTTTATGCATATTCTTTAATCTCTCTTTTTACCAAAGGATTATAATATCCTTTATTTTTCTCCCCCTTTTTAATTCTAAAGGGTTATTTAATAGATTTATTTTCTCTTGGGGAAAAAGTCACATAACATAACTAATGGCAACATAATGCAACAAATCAAAGCATAGACAACACCAATTGTTCATCTTCAACACCAATCTTCCTCAACACATTGAATTGACATCAATGACAACACAAGATTTTTGACATCGATGACAACACCAATCTTCTCGTACTTTCAACAATAATTTGGCAGTAAAAAATACAAGTGTTGATAGTCTCAAGAATATCGATCAATTGAAGATAGAAAGTTGCCTCCATAAATAAGAATGCAAGAATTTCTATAAGGTATATATTCCATCTCACCAAAATATATAGTTAATCAGTTATTGCATTTTCATAGTATATAGGAACAAAAATTGGACACATAGCTCACTCCAAAGTGAAACTAAAGAAGCATTCACACCAACTAATGTGATACCCCCATAATGCTGACCAAGGAGAGCTAAGAAAACTTCATCAAATTGTGTCACAACATAATGCAAGAAAGTGAAGAAGAATCACAAGAAGATGCATAAATAGTACTTGCAACTAGAATAGGGTCACTCTCATGAATGTTGCTATCAAAATATTGACAAAAGATATTTTTTCACCTTTTGGGGGAGTGAAGAAAGTCATCCAAAAATGTCATTTTGCATGTACATATATCCTTGAATGTTAGCTTTTTAAGTATATTATATATTACATTTTTAAATATTATTTTTTCAATTTTATAATGAACATAGGCATGTTATGAAATACAAATACATTTATTCAAGACACTAGGAAAAGTAACAAACTTTGTCAAAAAATGGATCATCTCTCCAAATGAATGTATGTTTAAATGAAAAAAATAATTTCAATATATATATGCTAATAGAAATGAATTATGGTAAAATATAGTTCTATTTTTTTTGTTAGTACTAGAATTAAATATTAATAATTGAAAATATTTAATTGAAAAATTATCAAAATATCCACACACTAGATATTGGAGTTAGTGATCTAAATTCCAAAAAAAATAGAAAAAACGAATTAAAAACTTATTGAAAAATGATATATGATTCCTTTATTTATTTGTTTAAATGAATCTATAAGGAAAATGTGACAACTCATTAATTTACATTGTCCCTATGTTCTTAATTGTTTGTTCAAGGTATAATTGGCATAACTTGAAAAATGCTAAAAAATGTTAATTTTGGTGATCCAATAATGTTGATTTTTTAAACACATTATTGTGTTGTCACTCTAGAAAGATCATTATCAATACTATTCTCTAAATCTAATATTGTTTAGTACACATACTTGAGCCTCAAATCTATACTAATCTAGTCTTATATAGTACCTAACCCTAAGACCCTCTAAATGGTGGAGCAAGAGAAGCCTAGATTCATTACTAAACTTGATTGTGTCATTTTGTTTTGACTTTTGTTTCAATTGATGAGTGTATTTGATTGGAATGATTGTGAAGAGTTGAAAACCTTAAAACATAAAGTGTTCACTCAGAGAGAATGTCATGGTGGAAGGAGTGGTGGAATTCATCCCACCATACCAAGATTGGTATATGTTGTGGTGACTTCCACACAACTCCACCAAAATCTTTAAAGGACTTTGTTAATTTTATTTTGAATGTCTTTGTGGTAATTTCAATCTCAAATGGCTAAAATTAAACACAATGTGATGGATATGTTGTTTCATTAAGATCCCAACAAAGGAAATAATAGGTAAGGAGTTTTAGATATTAGTGAAGAAAAAGGAAAAGAGAGTACATATATATTACTCTATGGAAGAGATTTTTTTCAAGGTTTGAGGAAGATATTAAATATAGTTTGCTCCATTTTATCTTCAACAAATGAGTATGTATCTATTATTTGAATATGTTTATCTTGAGCACATGTATATACAGTAATCAAAATGAAATCTTGTTTAACTATATTTTTATTAGAAAAAATTATTTGCCTTTATCCTTCTTCTAATTAACATGATGATATATATCATTTGAAATTCTAATTAACTAAGATGGATTTGCTTGTATCATTATTCTTAAGCCAAAAAAGGATGTCTTAGATGTTACTCCAATACATATACTAATTTTATCATATAATAAAGGTTAGTAACTATTAGATTCTTAACCTAAACAATATTTTTGTGTATAAGAGCGAAATTGCACCCTTGCGATTTCCCTTACATTCTTGTTTCCACTTTAGTGTTTGCTCCTTTAGCATCTTAAGTAGGCTCATTTTGGCCCTTGCATTAACATTTTTCCCTCTCAAGATGCTTTAGCACCCCCTTTTAGCAGCCACCCGTACATGTTAATTTTGCATCGGGCTTTGTGCCTTTCTGGTTCGCGTTGTTTTGTAGCGTGATGTATCTAGACACTAGCGTGTCGCACGAACGTCTGCGCACTGCACTAGTGTCCTGCGACGCTTCAATGCTCAGACAACCGTTTTCGAGCATGTTTTCCACTTGTCATCTTAAGTTTGTCAGTGGAAACGGCTTGAGATTCTTTGAAATGGCCCGGGAAGCTTCTCTTCCCTCCTTAAAAGTCCTTTTTTCACTTCATTTAGGGGACTTCTTCAATAGCTAACACTTACTTACACATATAGCTTGTTGTAGCAGCTTCAAGCTCTCACAATCTTCCACTACAACATTCATGTTAGCCCTCTTGGCTCTTGCAATTCCATTTCCATGCTTGTGAGAATCTTTGGATTCCATATCCCCTACTATTTGCACATTTACTTCGTGATATGAGCTCTCCTCCTTGAGCAGGGTTTTCTTTTATCACACGCTTGTTTGTGATATGGGTTCTCCTCCTTGAGTAGGGTTTTCTTTTATCACACGCTTATTTGTGGTGCAAGTTCTACTCCTGAGAAGGTTTTGCTTTCACCACACGCTTTGTTCATCACACTCTTTACCTTGTTGGCTGTCTATGGATGTGGGAACACCAAAATGGGGGTTTGACTAAGGCAAACCCCTATACAACCCCAACATTCTCTCTAGATATCACGCTTGTAGGTTTTGAAGACTTTTGTTCGGTGGAGGCTTCATCATCTGCACGGTTGTAAGTATTTCTTTCCTTTTCTTCTCCTTACCTTTTCCATTTCTATTTCTTTATCTCAGTCCTATCATTTTCTGTTATTTTATTATATTTTGTGGTCTTAGTGTTCGGGGTAGAAAGAGTCACTTTAGGTGTTTCTGTGATAAACTCGTCCTCTGATCTGTATGAGATGCCAACGCGTCGCGCTGTCATCTACTTTCTGCACTGACGTCCTTTGGCCGAGAGCCTGTTAGTTTGTCCAGAGACCCTCTATGACCTTCTCTTTCAGATTCTAGAACTTTTATGTTGTTCCATTGAGGTGATATGGGGCAGTTCGCCCCATGTGGATCTCTGAGTGAAGAGAACTCGTGAGTAGTGAATCCTCCTATTTCACATTTTGGTGAACTCGACATGAAGAACATTGTTCTTTGAAAAGTTATAAATGGATTTAATAGGTTATTTTGTTAGTTCTGTATCTAAAATTATCCAAGATATTAATAATGTTATGTTTAATGCATGTGATAGTGACTTGGCTTTGTCCATGTCACTTGGTATCTTTGATCCTTCTCATGAGATTCCTCTTTCTTCAAAGGATATCTTATTGCAGGAAGACATAATCATTGATACCTTTCTCAATGTTACTCTACCCACTCTTCATTCTAATGCACTCTTGCCTAGAGACGATGTATTGGTGAATGATGAATCTACCTCTCATTCCAATGCACTCTCTTTTGGAGATGATGCATTTGTGAATGATGGATCTCATCTTTGTTCTAATGCGCCCTCTTCTAGAGATGATGCATTAGCGAATGATGAATCCCCTTCCACATTTGATTCTCCTTGGATTGATGTTGAGAATGTCTCTTTAAGTAACTATTCCACATTTGATCCCGTTTGGATTGATGTTGAGAATATGTATTCAAGTATTTGTTCTACTAGTAGTAATGAGTTTGTGAATGTGGTAGATGTACCCACTGCCCCTCCAGGGCCTAAGAGACCAATCATTCATGTGACTCCAACTAGTCCCACTCCTAAAAGGATTTGTGCTATCAATGGTGTTCTGTTAAATGGTGGATCTCCTGATCTTCCTAAGGCTCTCTCTTAAAGAGCAGTAGCCTATACTTACGAGAACAATATGAATAAACAATAGAGACTTCCTCAAGCTCCTAAACCTACATCTAAAGCACCTAGTGATTGCAATCTTGTTGAACAACCTTGGATTAGTTTGGATAAGATCTCACTATGGGACTTGCTTCGGGCTGCTCCGGTTTATCAAGGTATGTTTCAGGAAGCCTTGTAAAAAACCCTCTTACCTTCTTCCGCTAGGCTGGCAGATGTTGATGCGTTGATGGCATATATTCGTGCAGGTTCGTCGAATATTATGTTCTATCTGCAAGAGCTCCTACCCCCGGAAGTACAGAAGCAGGTGGATCCTCTAATGATTATAGTCAATATTAATAAGATAGGCATTAAATGCACTCTCATTGATTGTGGTTCAACACTCAATGTATGTAGTATTGATCTACTGCCTAAGATTAATATTGAACCATCCTCTCTTAACACTTCTTCCCTTGTCCTTTGTGGGTTCGATAATGTCGGTTAACAATCCCTAGGCATGGTAGTCTTGCCTTTGAGGTTGGGACCTATTACTATTCCTACCCTTATATATGTCATGGAAGAAAAGTTTTCATGTAACCTTCTTCTTGGTAGACCGTGGATTCACGCTATGGGTGCAGTCTTGTCCACCTTGCATAAATCTATTAAGTTTATTTGTGACAATCGAATAGTCACAATTAAGGCTAGCCATGAGGCTATGCACCTATGTGAGATAGCGGCTACTGGTTGAGCTCCAATTGTGCCTACTCTTATTCCTTTGGTATCTTCTAGTGTGTCGATGTTTACCCCAACAATACCTACTGCAAAGGATACTCTCGAGGTGGATGTCCCTAAAGAAGATCCTTCTGAAGCAAGGAGTCCTAAGTGTGCTCCTTCCACCTCTTCTCAAAGGAATGTACATCTTGGTGGTGATCAGGGTTCTTTAGACTTTACAGAGTCCTTCGTGGGAGAATATAAAGTTGACCCGATCCACTTAGACCTTCTGACAACATCACCTAAACCCGCTATCAAAGATTATTATTCTTTTATATCGCAGAATAGGGCAAGGAATCATTGTAATATCCTTAGTATTGATCCTCCTTCTGAGGAAGAGGATTACGCTTCAACTAAGGAGGATAGTGTTGGCAGTCCAATTAATAAGAATGATGGTGATCCCATAGAGGAGTGTGATCCCCATTGTTGGGACAATGCTCTTTATAAGGATCCACCTTCTTTTCAAGACTTGCAAACATGTTATGGTCCTTGCTTTAGGCTCGTCTCTAAATGTGGCTATGAGCATAAGCGTTGTGGGCGCAACGAACAAGGCATTCAGGTCCCTATAGAAGTTGTGCCTCGTAAGCATAATCTAGGGCTTTGTTGTTCAGATGAACAATTTAAAAGAACACCATGGCTGGATGGAGACATGAATTCCATTCAATCTTGTTTTCACAGATTGTTTTATCCTCCCTTGTCTTCCACCTTCGTGCCTTCCTCTTCTTGCGATAAGTCAGACCTTTTCCCATGAGAGAAAGGTTTGCTTCTTCGACTCTGCGGAGTCCACTTCTTGGGGTTTCCTTCATGTGAGAGTTCTTGAAGGATGCCTTTCTTGTAGGTCTGCAGGCTTGCAAGGCGCTTCTGGTGATATGGGTTTCCTCTTTGAGCGGGGTTTGCTTTTATCACCTTCTTTGTGGTGCAGGTTCTACTCCAGAGCTGGTTTTGCTTTCACCACACACTTTGTCCATCTCTCTTATCTCTTGCATATACCAGATCAAAGATATGGACCTTCTCTCTTCATATTTGAAGTCTTCTATTTATTATTTGGGGACAACGCATTGTACTGAGACAAATTTTCACATCGAGGTCTCTTTCACTTTGCTAAGTCAAATCTGTTAGCTTTTTATGTTCTAACGTTGCTATTTGGTGTAGGTATTTCTTATCTAATGTATTGGTCTTGTAGATCATCAGACTAGGGGCATGCTTCTGCAGTTCAAAGAATTATCTACTTCTTCTACAGTATCCTTTTGGCATATAATGTTATTTATGTTTAGTAGATTTCCTTTAGTGTGCATATTAATGTAGATGCATATGCCTGCTAAAGTGGGGGAAAAATGTATAAGAGAGAAATTGCACTCTTGCAATTTCCCTTAGATTCTTGTTTCCACTTTAGTGTTTGCTCCTTTAGCATCTTGAGTAGGTTCATTTTGGCCCTTGCATTAGCCTTTTTCCCTCTCAAGATGCTCCAACACCCCTTTTTAGTAGCCACCCTTGCGTGTTAATTTTGCATTGGGCTTTTTCCTTTTTGATCCACGTTGTTTGTAGCATGACGTGTCTAGACACTAGTGCATCACACGGACGTCCACGTGCCACACTAGCGTCCTGTGACATTTCAATGCTCAGACGATTTTTTTCGAGCATTTTTTCCACTTGTCATCTTAAGTTTGTCGGTGGAAATGGCTCGGGATTCTTTGAAATGACCCAAGAAGCTTCTCTTCCCTCCTTACAAGTCCTTTTTCCACTTCATTTGGGGGACTTCTTCAATAGCTAACTCCACTCTTCTATTTTTTAGCTCATCACTTGCTTACACATATAGCTTGGTGTAGCAGCTTCAAGCTCTCACAAGCTTCCACTACAACATTCATGTTAGCCCTTTTGACTCTTGCAATTCCATTTTCATGCTTGTGAGCATCTTGGGATTCCATATCCTCTACTATTTACACATTTACTTCATGATACGAGTTCTCCTCCTCGAGTGGGGTTTTCTTTTATCACATGCTTGTTCCTGATACAGGTTCTCCTCCTCGAGCGGGGTTTTCTTTTATCACACGCTTATTTGTGGTGCGGATTCTACTCCTGAGTGGGTTTTTCTTTCACCACACGCTTTGTTCATCACACTCTTTACCTTCTTGGTTGTCCGTGGAGGTGGGAACACCAAAATGGGGGTTTGATTGAGGCAAACCCCTATACAACCCCAACATTCTCTCTAGATATCATGCTTGTGGGTTTTGAAAACTTTTGTTCAGTGGAGGCTTCATCATCTGCACGGTTGTAAGTATTTCTTTTCTTTTCTTCTCCTTACCTTTTCCATTTCTATTTCTTTATCTTAGCCCTATCATTTTCTATTATTTTATTGTATTATGCAGACTTAGTGTTTGGGGTAGAAAGAGTCACTTTAGATGTTTCTGTGATAAACTTGTCCTATGATCCGTACGAGACGCCAGCATGCCTCTGAGACTCCATTGCATTGCGCTATCGTTCACTTTATGTGTTGACGTCCTTTGGCCAAGAGCCTGTTAGTTTGTCTAGAGACCCTCTATGACCTTTTCTTTCAGATTATAGAACTTCTGCGCTATTCCATTGAGGTGATATAGGATAGTTCGCCCCATGAGGGTCTCTGAGTGAAGAGAACTCGTGAGTAGTGAATCCCCCAATTCCACATTTTGATCATTATGTTTAATCAAAACCTTGTTCAAAATTTGTAGTGATTTATGTTCTTTGATAAGAGTATTGTATTCATGTTGATGGTGTTACGTATCTTGCAAGGAATATTTACAATTTCCAAAAAATTGGAACTTAAGCTTGCTAGAAATAATTTACTTGTAATATGTATTCTACCTCTTTTCTTAAATTTACACCAAGTAAAATATAATTATCTCCTAGGTAGCTAATAATGAAATGTTATCCTTGATAGAAGAAAATAATTTACCACCTCATTCGATCATTAGTTTGGATTGATTTTCTTCAAAGGAGTGAGAATATTTGAGTTCATACTAAATTGAAGCATTATTTGAAAGCCCTCTCAATCTCTCAATAATTTTGCTAAATCTCATGGACATTGCCACGAGCAATTCTTTGTCACTAGCTAACTATTTCTCTAGTTTTTCCATTATCTTAGCCTTTTCTTAGTTCCAATTCCCTTAGGATTTGTACTATTTTTTAATAATTTCAATATTATCCCTTCCCTACAATTCACCATCATTTTCAATATATTCACCATCTATTTTATGTCCACCTAACTTTATTTTTCTATCTCCCACCCTTTCTTTCCACCTCTTAGCCCTAACCTCCCTAATTATCCTTTCCCTTCCCAATTTTCTTTTATATTCCACTAAATATTTCTTAGTTTATTGTTTTATATCTTTCCTCGCATATATCTTCCCATCTTATTATTTTTTCTTGCATCTTGGTTCAATTTTATATTTCCCATCTATCATATTTAAGTTTGATTTTCCTATTGCCTCTGCCCTTACCAATTAGAGTTTTACATTATTTGATTTGAATTAATTTAATTTTTATAGTGTATATATTATTTCCCATCATGAAGGCAAGCCTAATGTAAAATTAAACCATGATTGGTCCTCAAGCGGATTGATGGAGGCAAACCTACCCTCAACCACTTTACTTAGGAGGGTTTCCATGTATACTTTGTTCCTACATGATCCATTAAAGAAAATATGAAAATGTCTAGAAGTGATAAAAGGGAAAAGTATTTTAAATCACATAACAAAGATCTCTACCAAAATTTAACAAATCCTAACGCTATAGACCAAGACCTCCATTTGGACTAGGCCATCTCTAGGTGTTAGAAGACTAGGCCACCTCCTTGAGTGAAATGTGTAAGATCCCCTACCCATGTAGATGATATTATTTTTCCAATTATTTTCAATTTGACAGATGTTCCATTTTTTCAAACACAACCCACTCCATTGCATATACCAAACACAATATTTTAATGAAACTCAACACAGATTCAATGGCCAAACATTTCACCTTTATTTCATTATATTTGACTGTCATACAAATATATATAAGGGAATATGCAGCTACAGTCATATACTAACTCAAATTGAGCAAGATACAAGCAGTTATACCAATTTATGACACTCATAACTGAACAACAATATTTGCTTTATAATTACATTACAGTCTGAATGATAGCAGAAAATATATCTCTCAACCCTGGTATTAGGCACGTTGGGTGAATGTATACACATGAAGCTCTTGCAAAGGGATACTAGGCCATACCAACCTCACGCCACAACAGTATTGTGTTACTCAAGCACTCCACAAGCATACTGGACTTCCCAAACTTCACACGCAACTTCAGCAAAGGATCTCTCCAACTGGTGTGTTGCACAATGGGCATTTTCCAACCCCATGATTATTGCCACTACCTCACTTTGCTCTGAGTCATTGCTTTTAATCACCACTAAAGGTCTAGACTAATATAATTCCAGCCACAATGTCTCATGACTCTCCACATCCAAGCTTTGGAAGAAGTTGATATTTTTCAATGAATGATATTAAACTTGGCTTCCTCCCAAACTATATTCAATATTCAATTTGTCTTTATTGGATGATCTGGCAGAACCTTCCTTGCAAGCTAAATGGAATACTATCACCTTTGAAAAATACGATGAAAGGAAGCAAGCATAGAGCTCTCGACATGTCACTTTTGATTTTCTTCAAAGATTGGTAATGCCTTTGTTTTTCTCCAAGCAGCTCCCAACTTCACCTATCCTATCTGCCTTTGTCGATTATGCTAGATGCCACATATTAATGCTCTTTCAATTTATTTATTCAAGCTGACTTCTCCTTGTAAATCATGACCTGACAAAGACAAATATTCCTCCACATCTTGTATCTGCACCTAACAGAGTGTGACTGAAAATAATTTCCTAAAATAATAGCCGCCTTAGGATGGTCAATATATTTTAATGAAAATATTTATCAGTTTGTGCTTTAAGTATTATTTGATTGCAAAATAAGATCATACTATTCTAGTGTCGTCACTCTTTAGGAAGCCCAATATTTTTTTTTTTGAACTGCTAATTCCCAGATTAAGATGAACATCCTTCAACAATATTAAATTCATAAAACAGTGGCAATAATTATCGACTCCTAATCTAAGTAGATGAAAATATAAAAATCATCCAATGTAAATTTCACATCAAATTAAATATCTACAACCATCAAATGATCATATGTGTATTGTGCAATGAAGAAAAACAGCTACAAGAACCCTTCAATGGAATGGAATAATAAACCAGCTATTGCATTAATTCAGAAACATGCAATAATATATCAGCTATTGCATAAATTAGTTAACTTCTCAAACAAGACAGATGTAATCAATATTCTCGAAATTTGGTCAAAGACCACTAAATTTGCAATGAAGCACCTATAGAAACCTTGGATTGATTCCTCCACAATCTCTAGGTAGGGTTGATCTTTCACAACCGAACCTAGTATCCTAGAGTATTCAAACCCTCAAACCTGAAAAAGCCTTCAAGCTCTTCCCAAATTGAAATGAGAAATGAAATCCAAGCATACCTAGAATGAGCTCCTTCCTGCCTTTTTAAAGAAATCCTTGTCCTTCTAGAAAGATCCAATAAAGTATCTTTCACAAGCTTCTAGAAGAATATAATATTTCCAAAAGTGACATTATAATATTAAATTATTTTCACTTAAGTCGCTTTTAAAATATTATTTAAGTGACTTTATAATTTATTCTTTTATTTTAATTAAATTAATCAATTAAGTTATCCTTTTGAAATATTATTAATTTTTGGAAAAATTAATCAATTAAATTAATTCACTTCTTCACAAATTTGGGGACATTATAGTCATCCCTTCCCAAAGATTGCTTTCCCTCAAGCAATCTGCAACTGCAAAACATCTCAACTACCACAACATTTGATACCTGAACAACAAACCATTTGTTCCTGTCCACCAACCACCAGGATCCCAAATGATCCTAAAAAGAACTTCAACCAACATCCTCTGAATATAGCTGAAGCTCCTAACACTGTCAAGCCTTGTCAATCTGTGAGGCCAACCATTCAACAAATAAATTCTTGGATCCCATGAATGAATTGGAAATCCAACACCAAACGACTTCCGTTGTGCCACTCTGATAACCTCAAAATCCCAATTGTAACAAGTCTCTAAGTCCTGATTCAAAAGCCAATCAGCAAGAGGGAACAAAGTAGAAGACTTTCCAAACTTTGATTCATTACCTGAAGTCAAAAATATATCATACCAAAGTGAACCCGAACACCTCTTATTCAACCCACCTCTCTGTGTCATCAAGGACATAGTCAAATCCTGTGTATGTGGGCTGAAAGTAAACTGATGAGCACACCTCATTATGCAATCGAGGTGAAACTCTCCTGCCAGTGCCAATGGAATACTAGAGTAGTCATGTGTATTCCATCCTATACTGCCATCATCAAAATGTGACTCACAACTCAAAATTGGATGGTCCAGTCTTGCAACAACATCATTAGCCTTTGTAACTTTGTCAAAAATACTTCTCTCTAAGAGAAATTGTAAGTATCCTAATTTTCTTTCAAGAGTAAGAAGAGTCCATTATGAATTCCATCAATCTCCTAAATAGAGGTTGGAACAACACTAAGGTCTAGCATGCAAGACTCAGCAGAAACCATCCTCTCCTGATAAGGTTTTCTAATGTCAATCTCTATAGCACCAATGTAGAGCCTTATGCCTAATTCTCCAATGACTCCTAATTTTACATTCAAGCCTAATATGTCTTCGTCATCCACAATTCATTCCACACTGATTGGTCTCTTGTAGATGTGAAAGATGCCCAACACAGGTGCATAAAAATATATACCAATCCCTATCAAGTTGTTGGCATAAATCAAAACAACACCATGTAGCCTGTGAATCAAATCCATGATGGATCAAAAGGTATATCTACTATCAAAGGGTGATAAAGACTCATCATCAATCTGTCCTCTAACTCCAAAGTAGCAATCCCAACTTCTCCTATCCATACCAATAGCTATTGTCCTCAAAGTGTACCCTGACAAAACTCTAACCAACAAAGTAGGATAGCCATCAATCAATGAAGTAGGAGGTAAAACCCATGAGGATGGTGTTGGGATACATCTGCCCTTATCTCCAAACCGTAGACTTAAATCAATCGGCAACTCAATCATATACCTCTCAAGATCAAAAATAATGTATCCATCACTGACTGACTCCTCTTGCCTAACTAACACAAAAGGCATTGCACCTGCATCTTGAGAGTGAATGATAGGATATTTCACGCTACTTTCTTCATCTTGTGCCCTAGCTACCATATATGACCGAGTCTTTGTTGAACATGATGAACATCGTGTCAAGCTCAACTCTAAGTAGAGCTCATCAACATGAATCTCGAATTCCTAAAGGGCTATCTAAGTACTCCTCAAGGAATTGTTGGAAACCTTAAGCTCATGAGAGAGCTTATCAACTTCATCCTCTTTCCTTCTCAAATCATCTGAATAGATCCCAACGAGATTGAGAAGGTGATCATGATCTGAAAGAAGGTGTAAGTAATTTGTCTTCATTATTCCCAAACCTTCTTTGATTTCTTGCAAGCTATCATGAGAAGACTCTGCTTCAATTCCCCTTCAAGTCTTCTATCCAACTAAACCATCCAAAGATGATTTTCAATTAGCTTGTACATTTTATCATGATGTGAGAATGCTTCCATAATCTCATCCTCATTCACCTTCAACTAGTTCTTCAAACTATGCGGACTAAGGGGTGTATGACAAGAGCTTCCACTTCGCATGAAGAAGCATCGTATTGTTCTTGAAGTTCTTGAGTCACACAACTTTCTTCTTTTGCAAAGTCTTGTATACATACATTTTGATTTGGAATTAGGACAACACTATTTCCACTTGTGGGAATACCATCGATGCCCTGATTAAGTTTCATAACACATAAGGGCTTAGTTTGTTCTTTGAAATCATCATCCCACACCATCGATTCATTGTATGATGGCATGCTATCCTCCTATAGAGAAGGTGGAACCTGTAAGTCAAACAAGATTAACTCTTTTGTAGTCAGTTGTCCCTTGAACTTCTCAATCTTCTACTCAACCAATCTTCTTGTGAGATTGTATGTTGTAGTCGAAACATGCTACTCTCTTCTCCAAATGGCTAACAAATCAGATTGCAATTATTTGCAAACATCATCATCTTCATTTAGGATCAGGGACAAGATATTGAACATATCTGTCTTCACCTTTCCTGAATGACGTTTCCTAATTCTAGAAATGAAGCAATCGAATAATTGGAGAATAAGGTCATCATAATCAAACATGATAACACATGATTGCACATTTTCCATCAATTCTAGAATTTTGGACCTCTTATTGAAAGTAGGGATTTTGATGTCACCTAACCCACTAAAGCTTTCAATAATTAACTGCATGACCTCTCTCATTTTTCCATTATCATAGGGAACTTTAGGAGCTACAATCCTCATAATTTCACTTATGCAAGTGACAACTGCCAATCTTATCTCCTCATCCAGATGTCTCATTAATTTTGGCTTTTCTAACAATCTCACTAATGGAGTCAAAGTTGTACACATCGCTTGAGAAGGTGATTGACTAACCTTACAAAGACAACTTTTTACTTCCTCCAAAATGTTAAGGAGAGCTATTTTAGCCTAAGGTAAGAGTTTGAACTTCTTACCCACGAACTTTAGTCTTTCTTGAAGAACTTTGGTGGCCTCCTTAGGTTCAACTATAGGCTGATCAATAACTGCTGAAAACTCATCATAAAGACCTTTAGATACTTCACCTATAGATACACCAAGTCTCTCCTTGTTTTGTGATGTAGACCATCTTGAAATAGATTCTTCATATTGAGCTAATATTTGTTGTGAAAGCATACATTCTTGTTGGAGATTATTCAAGATGCTCTCAACACTTTGTTGCTCACATTTCTTTGATTCTCTTTTTTGTTGTCTATAATCCATTGGATGCTCCATATAGCAAATGAAGGGAAGATCATTTTTTATCTCTTGTGGAAGTGCAAGGTACTCTTTATAAGCAACCATTATATCACCTTTGGAACCCATGATTCACAACTACATCAAACAAACTAACCCTCCTGGCTGGTAAGATCAAAGCTCTGATACCACTATAAGATTCCCTAGCTGTGTAGATACTATTTTTCTGATTGTTTTCAATTTGAAAGATGTTCCATTTTTTAAATACAACCCACTCCATTGCATATACCAAACACAATATTTTAATGAAACTCAACAAAAATTCAATGGCTAAATATTTCACCTTTATTTCATTATATTTGACTGCCATACAAATATATATAAGGGAATATGCAGCTATAGTCACTTGCTAACTCAAATTGAGCAAGATACAAGCAATTTTACCAATTTATGACACTCAAAACTGAACAACAACAATATTCTCTTTATAATTACATTCCAGACTGAATGATAGCAAAAAAATATGATGGAAAATATATCTCTCAGATTTGGTATTAGACACGTTGGGTGAATGCATACACATGAAGCTCATGCAAATGGATACTATACCATACCAACCTCACACCACAACAGTATTGTGTTACTCAAGCACTCCACAAACATATTGGACTTCCCAAACTTCACACACAACTTTAGCAAAGGATCTCTCCAATTGGTGTTTGATGAAATGCTTCATCTAGAGCTCTTGTCTCTACAAATAGAGCCCAAACGTCCTCCTCCAAGCTCACACACCTAGTGTATGTTGCACAATGGGCATTTTCCAACCCCATGATTATTGCCAGTGCCTCACTTTGCTTTGAGTCGTTTCTTCTACTCACCACTAAAGGTCTAGACATATATAATTCCAGCCATGATGTCTCACGACTCTCCACATCCAAGCTTTGGAAGAAGTCTATATTTTTCAATGAATATTATTAAACTTGGCTTCCTCCCGAACTATATTCAATATTCAATTTGTCTTTATTGGATGATCTAGCGGCAACACCTTCCTTGCAAGCTAAATGGAATATGATCGCCTTTGAAAAATGTGATGAAAAGAAGCAAGTATAGAGCTCCCGATAGGTCACTTTTGACTTTCTTCAAAGATTGGTAATGCCTTTGTTTTTCTCCAAGTAGCTCTTGACTTCACCTATCCTATCTACCTTTGTCGATTATGCTATATGCCACATAATAATTCTCTTTCAATTTCTTTATTCAAGTTGACTTCTCCTTGTAAATCACGACCTGGAAAAGAAAAATATTCCTCCACGTCTTGTATTTGTGCCTAACAAAGTGTGACTGAAAATAATTTCCTAAAATAATAGCTACCTTAGGATGGTCAATATATTTCAATGAAAATATTTATCGATTTGTGCTTTAATTATTATTTGATTGCAAAATAACATCATACTATTCTAGTGTCATCGCTCTTCAGGAAGCTTGATATTTATTTTTTTGAACTGCTAATTCCCAAATTAAGATGAACATCCTTCAACAATATTAAATTCATAAAATAGTGGCAATAATTATCACTCCTGATCTGAGCAGATGAAAATATAAAAATCATCCAATCGAAATTTCACATCAAATTAAATACCTGAAGCCATCAACTGATCATATGTATATTGTGCAATGAAGACAATCAACTACAAGAACCCTTCAATAGAGTGCAATAATAAATGAGCTATTGCATTAATTCATAAACATGCAATAATACATCAGCTATTGCACAAATTACTTGGCTTCTTAGACAAGTCGGATGTAATCATTATTCTCCAAATTTGGTCAAAGACTATTAAATTTGCAATGAAGCACCTATAGAAACCCTGCCTGGATTCCTCCACAATCTCCAACTAGGGTTGATCTTTCACAACTGAACCTGGTATCTTAGAGTCTTCAAACCCTTAGACCTGAAAAAGCCTTCAAGCTCTTCCCAAACTGAAATGTGAAATGAAATCTAGGCATGCCTGGAATGAGCTCCTTCCTACCCTTTTAAAGAAATCCTTGTCCTTCTAGAAAGATCCAATAAAGTATCTTCCACAAGCTTCTAGAAAAATATAATATTTCCAAAAGTGACATTATAATATTTTATTTTCACTTAAGTCACTTTTAAATTATTATTTAAGTGACTTTATAATTTATAAATTCTTTTATTTTAATTAAATTAATCAATTAAGTTATCCTTTTGAAATATTATTATTTTTTGGACAACTTAATCAATTAAATTAATTAAGTCACTTATTCACAATTTTGGTGACATTACACATTGAAAGGGTTAGGTTGCCTCCTATAGATGTAAAAATTACTTACAAAAATTTCCTTACATGTTACATCTCCAAAAAAAATCATAGTACATCCTATAGGTGTCCCTCGCCAAAATCCACTATTTCTACCCATTAAAATCAAGTGTAATAATTATAGTTTCTCTATATTTATGTCATTAATTGTATTACTAGGTCTAGTTGCAATATATTTTATCATTGCACTCTATATTCTCTTCATTTATTTGATAATATTTTTCATAGAAAGAGTCAAATGACACACTATCCTAGATCTTCACTAGAAGTTTCAAGTCTCTAAGTGGGAGGACAAGGTTTCCCTTAGACTACACCACCCCTTGGGTGTTAGAATATGACTAGGCTGCCTCGTTGGGTGTAAGATACCTTATGGAATACTATTTTTTTCAAAATTGGCTATTTAATATATCTAGAAACTTTAAACTTCCTTCATTTTGAGTAATTTTTCAAAACCACATCTCTTGAAAATTGCATCTTGATTTTATTTTTATCTGATATTTCTCTCTTAGTCAAATACTTATGTGTTTTTTCTATTTCCTATTTCAAAAGCCTCTATTCTTGTTGATTTTTAAGTTCTAGTTTAAAGTGTGGTTTGATTAGGAAGATCTTTTTCACACACTAAAAAGATCTTTTTTGATCTAAGTATTTATACACACATAGACAAAAGAAAATCCCTATGTTTTTAGTGAGATTTTCTCACCTACATTTGCATTATTCATTGTTGTGTGATTAGATTATAATTGCATCTATTTTCACATGTTTCTTTATCTTTGTTTCATTATGGCTTCACCTATTCCCGTCACTTCCCTCAATGCTTATGATTTCCTTAATTCAAACATTTTCTCACAAGTTTTCTTCACTCCCCCTTGCTTTTGAGCATATCCTTAATTTTTTGACTTAAATTATTCTCCTCTTTTCAACAAGTTTATATGTACTTGCCTCTCTATTCTACTACTTTTACTAGGAATCTTAGTGGATACTTTAGGACTTACACACTCTATGTATTTCTATTATAGTTTTTCTACCCACAATACTTATCTATAACCACTTTCCCATTTTATATTATCCTCATCCTCCTATTCACAAGGTTTCACTTGTAGAATATGATAGTACTTCTATTTTCCCGATCCATATTCCACCTTTCATGGAAAAATTGCCTAATGATAAGAATGAACCCATTATGATTATTGTTGCTTCTCCTACCCCCTCACTTAAATGCTATTATACATATATTTATGATCTATATTTTGATACCACCGACAATCCATCCCCTAGTAATGGTATAAGCACCATACGACGATTATTCCATAACCGAGCCTTTGCTTTCTCCTATTTCTTACCATTATTTTGTTTGCTATAATTATTTTCCCTCTATGGATGATATCAACCTTTAATCATTTATTCCATATACTACACATATTTTTAAATTTCATGGTATAAACTATACATAGAAATTTTCACTAATTTATAACTAATTATTTTTCTTTTGATATGGATCCATCTAATCTCATTTTAGAACCATCATTGATCCTCTTATTGTTATTACTCATCCACCTATCATGTTTATTATCCCTACTTAATATGAATTTACTACCTTATTATTCTACCTTATGTGATGTCCTACACTTGCCTCCATGCCAATTTTCTCTTCTTATATCCATATGTCTCTACTTTCCTATGATTCATTATATTTTCCATCTATTCCCAATGATGTAAGATACTTACCTATTTAACCTCCTAAATCAAATGAATTCTTTCTTTTTCCTTCCCAAAACTTATCACATTCATGGAATCCCCTCTACTACACATTTTCATTAAACATGAAGGTTTTAATGCGTACTATAAACATAACATTGCTATTTTTTTATATAACATATTATATGTGTATTATGATAAATATTCAAAAGTTTCTCTTCCTCTTAATCATTATTCTATGAACAATGTGTCTCCTTATTTACCATACACATCTATAATATTACCTACAACACCCAATGTAAAATATTTTAAAATATATGTGAATGAATTACGTAGTGATGAGACTCTCATAATGTCTTCTTTTACTTATATTTTAAATGATAGAATTCTTTGTGTTTCATATGATTCAAAATATACTTATCATTCATTTTCCACCTCTTTCTTCCATTTCTACTATCACATATTATGTGTCCACTTTACATCCTACACTAGAACCCATGTCTCCTCATAAACTGCCATATTTTTCATCCCCTTATAAGGAAACACCACCTTCCTCCACTTTGGATCATATAATGTATTTTTCACAAGTTCCCTTTCCTTTTACTAACTAGGATCCACCTCTATCTTTTTCCCCTCCTTACACATATACCACATACTCTCCTCCTCCTCCTCATAATGTGGTGCTTCCTTTTCAATACGATATGTATTCTTCTTCTACTCTTGGTTGAACATAATTACTAATCTCAAGGAGCTTAAGATAAAAATGGAAACCCTCACCTCTCATATCTTGATGTCATTACGACTATAATCAACCTTTTCATATAACATCCTTACATACCCTTCTCCTAGTGACATGAATTTATTATGTTTTAATAAGTATAATGGCCACAAAGACCCTATTTAACATGTAAAATATTTTGATATTGCTATCAGGATTCAGCTGTGTAGTTTTATGAGTCAAACTCATTGACCCATATTTCATTAGTAGTGGTTCACAAGAACCCATCTCTCCTAATAATGAATAGTCCACTTAGCACTCATTGCATCTAGGTGATGCTCACAGAGGTGAAGCACTAGGCCTTCCCGAGAGGTCACCCATCCCAATACTACTCCAGCTCAAGCACACTTAACCACAGAGTTTTCCCCAAGGTTAAGCCCACTTAGCTTGCAACCCCATTTGCAAAACCTTTAGCAAGTGTTGTGCCTTATGAACCATTCATTATAGATCCCCTTTAGCTCATCATTGATAAGTAGGAGGTACTTTCCACAACATTTCAAATTGTGATATTGCTATCAAGATTCAATTGTGTAGTTTTATGAGTCAAACTCATTGACCCATATTTCATGAGTAGTGGTTCACAAGAACCCATCACTCATGGTAATGAATTGTCCAATTAGCACTCATTGCATCTAGGTGATGCTCATAGAGGTGAAGCACTAGTCCTTCCTGGGAGGTCACCCATCCTAGTACTACTCCAATTGAAGTGTCCTTAACCATAGAGTTTTCCCCAAGGTTAAGCCCACTTAGCTTGCAACCCCATTTGCAAAACCTTCAATAAGTGTTGTGCCTTATGAACCATTAATTATAGAGCCCCTTTAGCTCATCTAATAAGTAGGAGGTATTTTCCACAACGTTTCAAATTATGATATTGCTATCAGGATTCAACCGTGTAGTTTTATGAGTCAAACTCATTGACCCATATTTCATGAGTAGTGGTTCACAAGAACCCATCTCTCATGATAATGAATGGTCCACTTAGCACTCATTGTATCTAGGTAAATACTTCTCTATTTTTTTTAAATCATTACCTTTGATGATCTTGTTCTAGCTAAATACTTTCCTCAAACATTGATAGATGATGCATTAAAATGGTTTTACACTTTACCCTTTATTTAAATACTTATTTGCTGATATTTTGAATGTATTTACTCTATATTTCCAATTCAATATAGAACCCAAAGTTTCTCTTCTTTCATTTGCACATTGCAAAAAATATTAGACTAAAATTATTCAAGATTGCACTTATTGCTTCTTTTATTTTCTCATCCACATGGAATTTCATCCTTTTGAAATCATACTTCAACCCATATTCTGTGAAAACTTCCTACCTCATGTCCAAGAGAGAAGTTATTTTTTTTCTTTCTAGACTTATATTTCTGACCTAGCTATGGGGCCATCAAAGTTGTCCATAGACTTATATATCTTAGGGTGATTTTTCTTCACCTTTTCTAAGTGATTTCACCTACCAAAATTTTCTAGATGATTTTTCCATTATCTCACTATATAAAGCAAATGAAAAAATATACATCACTACTTATTTTTAACAACTCTCACCTCTTCTCTTGGATAATATATTGATCACTCTTCCATATTTTACAGCTCAAGAAGATCCTAAATGAATTCAATCAATCTTGATATATTGTACCTATCATCACATATTAATCTATTCTACCAATCAATGTCAATTCTTATGAAATAAAATTCAATATCTTGTCAATTATGGTTTTATCCTTTTTTCTTTTGATGATACATCTTCCCCTTCAATTCTTTATAGCAACATTGATTAGGTTTATAACCTTGGCTTGACACATTGACTATCATTCTACATCACACATATAATGATTTTATACTTATTCTTGTGATTACATTTTTCTACCTAAAACTCATGCAACCTCTACCACCAACTCTACATGTACTATAGGCATACAAATTATCATGCCTATTTCCAAATCTCACTTTGAGAATATTATTGATTTTCCTCCTCTCTTGACATTCTTCACTAAAAATACTTATGATATAGGTGACCCTACTATTACCCATGTTACTTATGTTATTAGTTTATTATGGAACCATTCATCCTTCTCATCAAATTTTCTTCCATCCCCATATCCTCCATGATTGTTCTCTCTCCCCGATCCCTTATCACTAGAATTATACCATATCACTATACTTACATATTTTCATCATTTATTTATGCACTGTGAGTGGTATGACACTCTATCAAACACTATTTTCTTTTGTATGCCTATCTCACCTCACCTTCATATGCATATCTATCATTTTACTAATTTCTTTCTCCATACTACTTGTACTTAGAGATTGATTTCCTCTTTTATCATTTCACTTTATCCTTTCATTCCTCATTCCCTTGTACACCTATCTTTCTTCATTCTCTTAGAATATGAAGCTGTGTATTGATTATTCCCTTAAATAACTCATTGAAAGCTTTATGTTACTCACTTATATATTTACATTGTTCCTTATTATGTATACTTTTACTTTTTGTTCATTCCTTACACTTCCTAAACACCCACACTTTTACATATACGATGCATATACTTTTTTGATAGTTGAGATAATCATCCATGTTACTTTGGTGCATAAGTTTAGGAAATTTTTGCATGATATATTATTTCATGTTATGCTTCTTGTTACTATGATACTTTTCTACTATTCACACTCTCTTATGACCTAGTTCTTCCTATTCCCCATATTTTTAACTGTTACTCCTATTATATTTCTTTTATGTCCTATTCACACCTATCATTGCACTTATTTAAATATAGGGCATTATCCTACTCACTATTTTTTTTCTTTGTACCCCATTATTTGTTGGGGGTATTGTTTTCCCTTGGCATAATCAACGTATCACATCTCCTTCTCTTTGGTTTCTATTCTCTTTTTATTTCATAGTTTCCCTTAGTGCCCCATCCTTGTGCTTTCTTCCCATCCATGATTATTGTCTCTTTTATCATACATTATAATATTGTCTTGACATTCATATAATTCTACTATCACATTGATCCAACACACTTGAGGGATATTGTCCACTTCTCCCCCTTTTGATTTACTCTCTTAGGGGCATGACCTTGGTGTCCCCCTGTTCTAGTCTACTCTTATACTAGTCACTCTTATCATGATATATATATATATATTGATTAATTAGAGGGAATGACCTTGATAATCTTCCTCTTTCTTCATCCCAACTATTTTTCTAATTGTCCACTTAGGGGAATCAACCACTTCTTCCACTTGTGACCATTTTATCTCTTCTCATCACTTGGGTGCATGAACTAGATGTTCTCTTTATTCACCACCTTTCCCTTTCCCTTTCAACTAATATGATGTAGGGGCATCCACGATTGCTGGCAATCTTGTATCAACCAAAAGATTAAATTTTTGATGTTGGCTTGGTTTGAATAATGTTCTTAGAAATAAATTGATGATCTTAGGTCAAAAATTAGATTTTAAAATAATTGGTTTGATTTATGTTGTAATTTTTGTAGTGGGGGATAATGTTGAGTGTATTTTAATGCTTGAAAAAACAAAAAAGACAACTTGGGCATGGGTTATACAAGAAAAGTTGGACACCCATATGGTGTAGGCAGTGCATTTTTCAAAATGGGCTCCTATTTGTGAGGAGTGGGAATCTTAGTTGCTGGCTATTCATTAATTTTCTTCTTGGGAGTGGTTTAAACCTGCCTGAGATTAATTAATATTTTATTTTATTATTTTTATTATCTTTTCACAGGTTGGGTGTGGAGATGGGAGTTACAAAATTGAAGGAGATAGTGGAAGCATGAAAGAGGTGACTTGACAATTTTGATTGATTTTCTTTTTTCCAGAATTTGGTGATAGGGGAAGGGGCATAGCTTTTCCTAGGATAGATTAGTAGACATTTTTCTTATAGGTTGGAGGTGATATACAACAACAAATATTTTTTAAAGATTACAGGTGCATTGTGCCAATGATTCTCAAAAGAAGATTGCAGCAGGTAGAAGGAGAATGATGTTACATGAAGAAGTGAGATTGAAGAAATATGACATGTGATTAATCTTGTTGCTTGTATCATAATTCTAAATCTGATTTATGATGTTTTCCATCAGTCCAGAGGGCTACAAACATTGTATTTTCAATTTGGCTAGGATCCCATGTAATATAGGAGATTTTGAGCAATAAAACAATCATACTTGTTACTGATTTTTGGCATTGTTTAAATCAATTCTAGAATTATCTCTTGTGTTGTTGAATTGATTTTAGTGGGTTTGAGAAAATATATTTCATTAGTGGTATCAAAGCTATTTTTTCTTGAGTTTATAGAAAAAGTGTCGAAGTAAGGAAGTTTGCAACAAGACCTGTGAGTTGTGAGTGTTGAGAAAATGCCTCCTAGAGTAGTCCATCGTGGTAGAGGTGGAGGTAGAAACCCTACTAATATGGGTGATTTTAGAGCCCTTAGAAGGAAAGTAGAGACATTGCAAGAAGAGCTATGTAAAAGAGTTGAACATAGGGAAAGAGATGAAAGTGAAGATGAAACGGAGAATGAGGAACCATTCAAAGAAGAAGCACATGATGAAATAGATCCTAGAGAAATCCGATTTGTTAGAGCCATTTACAAGATGGGAAAAATACCAAATATGGAGGTCCAAAAATTTAATGGAAGCTTGAACCTAGACAATCTCATAGACTAAATAAATGATATGGAAGAATTCTTTGAATTCAAAGAGATTGAAGACCCTGACAAAGTGAAATTTGCAAAGATAAAACTAAAGGGGCATGCTAGCATTTGGTGGAAAGAAATCTAGCTTGAAAGAGGAAGGAGAGGACAAGATAAAATTTCTAGATGGGATAGAATAGTGGAAAATATGAATAGGAAATTCATTATGGTAGATTATGAATTGGATTTTCTTAAGAAGATGCAAAGTTTAAGACAAGGAACAAGAACTATGAAGGAGTACACAAAAGCATTTCATAAAGTCTTGATAATAATCAGAAATGTTGAAGCAAACAAGGAGAAGGTAGCTCATTACATCAATGGGTTAAAGCCAAGCATACATGAAGAGTTGGAATTTGTAAGGATATACACCATTGACGATGCACATCAGTTTGCATTGAAGGTAGAAGAGAGATTGAACATAAAGTTTGAGGACAAGAAAAGAGGAAGAGGTTGTGGTGGAAGAACTGAAAGAAGATCCTATGAAAGAAATTAGAAAAAATAGAAATATAAAGACCAAGGCAACAATAAAAATCAAAAATAAAAAAATTATTTCAACCCCAAAAAGAAAAAAATCAAAGGTAGAGGAAGATCGAGTAGATGATTCGGAAGAGGAAGCTTTCATAGAACCTATTTCCAATGTGGAGAAGAGGAACATAGAGCATATGACTTCCCTCACAATCAAGAAAGAACCAATAGGAGGTTTGAAAACCATGCTAGAGAAATAAATGTGAATGAAGAAGATGCAGAGTCATCACTCTTCAAAGAGGTAGAAAGAGGAGAGACCTTAATGACTAGGCAAGCTCTGTTGAATGAAGAAAATGAACTAGTTCAAAGGAAGATTTTGTTTACAACGAGGTGAAAAAATGAAAGGAAGGTATGTAGTGTGATCATTGATAGTAGAAGTACTGATAACTTGGTTTCTAAAGAGATGGTGAATAAATTGAAGCTTGAGAGAAGAATACCTGCATCCATATTGGATTGCTTGGATTCAAAATAATCAAAAACTTTTGGTCAATGAGCAAAGTTTGGTACAAGTTAAGATAGGAGATTATCTTGATGAGATTTTGTGTGGCATTATTCCTATGGATGCTTTTCATGTTTTGTTAGGATGACCTTGGAAATTTGACAAGAGAGCAATGCACAATGGGTATGCTAACACATACTCATTACTAAAGGATGGAGTGAGACATAAATTGAAACCACTAAAGGAGGAAATGGGTAAGTTTTGTAGCAATGCAAGGATTTGTATAGTTTATGCCAATAAGTTTTTATATTGCATGAAGCATGATTTTTTTTTTATTTGATTCCAAAAATAACCAAGAAAAAGTGGAAGATGTTCTTGTAGAAGTTGTAGATTTGTTGCATGAATTTCATGAGATAGTTTCAGATAATGCACCAGAAGGATTGCCACCTGTGAGGAAGATAAGTCATCAAATTGATTTGATAACAAGAGAAATTTTTCCTAACAAGGAAACCCACAAAATGTCTCCTACAGATAGTGAATAGTTGAATAGAAAAGTGCAAGAATTATTGTAGAAAGGTTTGATCAGAGACAGTGTAAGTCCTTGTGTAGTGCTTACTATTTTAGCACCAAAGAAAGGTGGAGAATGGAAAATGTGCATGGATTAAAGGGCCATAAACAAGATCAATACCAAGTACAAATTTTCATTACCTAGAATGGATGATATCATGGATTGCTTAAGTGGAGCTAAGTGCTTCACCAATATTGACTTGAAAAGTGACTATCACCAAATTCGAATCAGAGAGGAAGATGAGTGAAAGACAAAATTCAAGACTAAGGAAGATTTGTATGAGTGGTTGGTCATGCCTTTTGGGATAACCAATGCACCTAGTACATTTATCAAATTGATGAATGAGGTATTAAAAGAGTTTTTGGGCAGATTTGTTATTATTTATCTTGATGACATTTTCATATTAAGACATTAGAAGAACATTTGATGCATATCGGATTTTTTTTTGAAAAGTTGAGAGAAGAGAAGTTGCTCATTAACTTGAAGAAGTGCAGCTTTATGAAGAGGGAGTTAGTATTCTTGGGATTCATTGTTTCAAGAGAGGGAATCAAGATGGATCCAAAAAAGGTGAAAGCTATCCTAGAATGGCCAACACCTAGAAGTGATACAAAGGTGATGTCATTTCATGGTTTAGCAAGTTTTTATAGGAAGTTTATTAGAGGTTTCAATAGTATTTGTGCACCACTAACTAAGACCATGAGAGGGGACAAAAGAGATTTTAGATGGACTATAGGGGTAGAAAGGATTTTTTATTTTTTGAAGGCTAAGGTGACAGAGCAACTTATTTTAGCACTTCTTGATTTCAGCAAGGTATTTCAAGTGGATTGTGATGCAAGTGGTAATGCCATTGGAGTTGTTCTAAGTCAAGAAGGTAAACCCATTGCTTACTTTAGTGAAAATTTAAATGATGCAAAGAATAATTATTCAATTTATGATCAATAATTTTATGCTATTTTTCAAGCATTGAAAAGGTGGAGACACTATGTTTTGTCTAAGGAGTTTATTTTGTTTATTGATTATCAAGCACTTCAATATTTGAATAGTCGAGGCAAGTTAAATTAGAGGCATATGAAATGGCTAGAATTTTTGCAAAGTTACACATTTTTTTTGAAGCATAGAAGTGGTAAGTCTAATAGGGTTGTAGATGCATTGAGTAGAAGACAAAGTTTGCTAACTAAAACGTAGGTTGAAGTTGTTGGATTTAATGAATTGAAGGAGTTGTATGAAGAGGATCCTGATTTTGGAGAGGCTTGGAAATCTTGCAAAGCACCTATTGCAAAAGATGGGATAAAGTGGTAGGATTATTTAATCCAAGATGGCATGTTTTTCAGAGGTAATAAGTTGTGCATTCCTAGAATCTCAATGAGAATGAATTTAATTAAAGAAAAACATAGTGGAGGACTTGTAAGACCTTTTTTTTTTATAAGACCATAACAGTTGTAGGAGAGTAATATTTTTTGCCTCATTTGCAGCAATATATCAGAAAATTTTGCAAAGTTACAGGATTTGTCAAGTGGAAATAGGAACTAGTTAGAACATTGGTTTATATTAACCTATACCAATACCTGAGTGGCAATGGGAAGAGTTAGTGTGGACTTTGTTCTTGGTTTACCAAGGACACAAAAGGGATATGATTCAATCTTTGTGGTTGTAGATATATTTTCCAAGATGTCTCATTTCATTCTATGTAAAAATTCTAATGTTGAACTGTGCATGTTGAAAAATTGTTTTTTAGGGAAGTAGTGAGACTACATGGTCTATCGAGGAGCGTAGTTTCATATAGAGATACAAAGTTTGTGGGATACTTTTGGAGGAAGTTATGGAAGAATTTGAAAACTGATTTTAAGTGTATTTCAGCCTACTATCCTCATATGGATGGGAAAATGGAGGTGGTGAATTGAATCTTGGGCAATTTGTTTAGAAGTCTAGTTGGAGACAACCCAAAGGGGTGGGATTTGGTTCTACCTCAAGCAAAATTTGCATATAACAACTTGATCAATAGGAGTACAGGTAAATCTCCATTTCAAATAGTTTATGGTAGTAGCCTAAGAGATGTTTTAGAGTAAAAAATGGTGGATAAAAGTGAGAAGAAAAGTGAAAATGCAGAGGACTTTGTTGATCACATGAAGAGCATACATGAAGAGGTAAAAAAACACATCATTAAAATGAATTTTCAGTACAATTCTAAAGCTGATTTGAAGAGGAGACAAAAGTAATTTTATATTGGTGATGAACTAATGGTACACTTTAAAAAATAAATATTTCTAGTTGGTAACTACAACAAGCTGAAAATGAGGAAGTTTGGGCCTTGCAAAATTGTAAGCAAGCATGATTCGGGTAATGAATATGAAGTAGAGTTTCCTAGTGAGCTCAATGTTTCACCTATATTTAATCTTTTAGATCTAATAAAGTTTCATGAAGCTAAAAATGATGAAGGTATAATAGGTGAATAGTCACATATACGAGCACCTACTTCAAAGAAGGAGGAGATAGAAGCAATCTTGGACATCAGGGTGAGTAGGAGCACAAAGCATAATCAATACTTTGAATACTTGGTGAAATGGGTTGGAAGACCTATTAAATACTCATCTTGGTTGTCAAAAGTTGAGGTTAATTTTCTTGGTTTTCCTTTTGAGAAGTGACAAGGTTACTTTCCTTTCTACCATTGGTGTCTGATGCAGGAGCATCCATGGTTTTTGGCAATCTTGCATCAACCAAAAAGATTAATTTTTTATGTTGGCTTGGTTTGAGTAATTTTTTGAGAAATAAATTGATGATCTTAGGCCAAAAATAATATTTTAAATAATTGGTTTTATTTATGTTACGATTGTTGTAGTGGGGGATAGTTTTGAGTGCATTTTAATATTTGAAAAGGAAAAAAGACGACTTAGGCATGGGTTTTCTTGGGGATTTACAAATTTTTACAGATCATTTAAAAACTCATCAATAGCTACAGGAAAAGTTGGACACCCATATGGTGTTGGCAATGTATTTTTCAAAAAAGGCTCCTATTTGTTAGGAGTGGAGAATCTTAGTTGCCAACTATTCAATATGGATTTTATTCCTACGAGTTGTTTGAACATGCTTTGGAGTAATTAATATTATATTTGATTATTTTTATTAGCTTTTCCCAGGTTGGATATGGAGATGGGAGTTACATAATTGAAGGAGATAGTGGAAGCAAGAAAGAGGCGGCTTGGCAATTTTGTTTGATTTTATTTTTTCTAGAATTTGGTGATAGGAGAGAGGGGCATAGTTTTTTTTGGGAGAGGTGAGAAGACATTATTGTTGTAGGTATAAGGTAATATACAACAAATAATTTTTAAATATTGTAGGTGCATTGTGCCAATGATTCTCAAGAAAATATTGCAAGTAGAAGGAGAATGATGTTATAGGAAGAAGTGATATTGAAGAAAGCTGACCTATGATTGATCTTGTTACTTGTATCAAACTTATAAATCTGATTTGTGATGTTTTACATCAGTTCAAATGGCTGCAAACATTGTATTTTTAATTTGCTAGGATCCCATGTAATACATGAGATTTCAAGCAATAAAACAATCATAATTGTTACCAATTTTTGGTATTGTCTGAATCAATTTTGGAATTATCTCTCATGTTATTAAAGTGAGTTTAGAGGGTTTTAGAAACTCTCTTGCATCATAATCCTTGGCATTATTCCTTTATCCTATTCTTATTTTCCTTAAATTGATTGACTCCCATCATTATCACTCTTTTTTTTATTCAATTTAAGTGGGGAAATATATTGTATATCACTTAATTCCACTCCTTGATATTGATGATGATCATGATGGTTGTACCATACTATCAATTTTGGATAATTTTCTATATAAAATTTTATGGCTACCATATAACTGTTGATGACATTATCACTTTTACTATACCAAGGGTGTATCCCTCAACATCATTTTACCACTTATCCATTTACCTTTTATGTTTTATTGATTATCTTCATCAACACTAACACCTTGGGTCTAGCCTAGCCTCATTGTTGGGTAGCTACCTTAAAAACCTTATAATTGTGACCACTGAACAATATCAAGTTTTATTTATATTTAATTTCTAGTTACCATTATCTAGTTTCCTATTTCCACTTACTTTTGCAAGGTTTTTGTCATGTATACATCATTATCCGACCTACTTTCTCTTTCGATGGTTCTTTTATCGAGAAAATTTTCATAGATCTATCCCCCAAAATAAAATGGTTACTTTTTTATATTATTTTTAGTAATTTCTAAAGGAGTTTTATCCATCCACCAAGATAAAATGGTCAATTTTTTATATTATTTTTACTATTTTTTAGAGACATTTCAAGATATGGTAGATACACATTTTTTCTAGTTTATAATTAGATCATACCCTATTTATTGTGTTTTAGTTATTTTTTATATTTCCTATATATTTATTATGTGTTTTCTTTTTTCAATTTATAATGACTACTTGCTATGAATTTTTTATAAGAAATAGAACATGCACCTAAAAATTAAGATCTAGAACCATGTGTTTGATTAGTATCTCTTTGAATAGTATTGCATCCGTTGTATTCCATGATTATCTATATATGTCACTATACTCTTACCATAGAAATATTCTTCATTTACATCCCATGAGCCTACTAAATGAGAGGATGTAATAACAAAAATTGCATTATCTATAATTCATTTTATTATGCTTTACACCTATTTTAGTTCTTTTTCATTTTATGTGTTTTTACCCTATATTAACCCCTTCTCCCCTTCCTAGGAATTATTTTATCTTTTTTATTTCTTTATTTTTACTTTTATAATGTTCATTCCTTTTTTGTTGAATATTTCTCACCTTTCTCTTATTTAATAAATGTGTGTTTCTTTTTCTTTATGTTCCTCTTACCCCTTTCTTCCAATTATTAAGGCCCCTTCTTTCCCACTTGATCAAAATATTAAATGCATTATCATCTCTCTCATGTGTATCTAAACCTCTTATTTTCATCTTAAAATCTTGCATATTATATCTAATCTTGACTAATAATAACTACCCTTAAACAACACCCTTCTTAACTTTCCCTAAAAAATAGGTCTCCTTAGATGAAACAATATTTGTATCCCCCTAGGTAAGGTGGTGATAGTGTCAATACATCCCCTCACTAAAAAAATTGAATGGTAAATATGTTTGATGGTGATGGTTAGGCCCTTATAGTATTTTTTTTTCTAATTTCCCTTCAAAATTCTATAAAGTAGCTCATTTGTTCCTCATTTTTAATACATAAATTGCCAATTCCTCACATGATCATTAATTTGAGGAAATTTCTCCAAAGGAATGAGTGTATTTAAGTTTATATTTCATTGAGGAATTGTTGTGGTAAACCCCTTATTCTTTGCAATAATTTTCAAAGGCTTGTAGACATTATCGCATATCGCTCTTTATCCATGGGTAACTAATTTATTAGTTTTTCTACTATGTTAGCCTTTCCTTCTCCCCAAATCCCTCGGGGTTTGCACTACTTCCCCTAATTCTAAATTTTATCCTTGTCCTACCACTCTCATTCACCTTAAATCTATTAATCATCCACTTTATATCCATTTAACATTATTTTTCTCTCTCACCCTCTTTTCCACTTCTTACCCCCTACTTCCCTAGTTTTCTTTTTCCTTCCCAATTTCCTTTTTTATTCCCCAAAAATTCCCTTAATTTATTGCTTTATATCTCTCCTCTCACACCTCTTCCCATTTTATCCATTTTTATTTCATCTTATTTCTATTTAATATTTCATTACTATCTCTTTATCTCTTCTTTTCTAGCCTAGCTTGCTTATTGCCTTTGCCATGCCAACTAGGGTTTTGCATTCTATGCTTTAAATTAATTTTATTTTATAGTCTATATATTTATAATATTATTTTTAATTATAGTTTTCATGTATATTAATGATTGAACTCCCACAAGGGGATCAATTGAGGTGGACTCACACTTAACCACCTTACTTTGTAGGCTTATTATGGAAAAATTGGTGAAAAATCTATAAAAGTGTTGTAAATCACATAATAAATCTTTATAATTTTTATTATTTTTGACACTATGGATCAAGTCACCCCCTCTTGACTAGGTTGCCACCTTGGGTGTTAGGAGAGGAATAGGCACCCTTTGGGAGTAATGAGAAGGTTTTATCATCACCATGGATGTAAGATTTTGTATGACAATTTCCTTATGTGATAGAACTTCAAATTCCCTCATACAATTTCTAAAAAAAATTCTAACCTAATTCCACTATTTCCAACCATAGGAATTTCAAGTATAATTATTTTAATTTCTTTGTTTCATTATATTTCTTACATTCTTAGGTCTAATTAACATATTTTATCATTTACTTTATCTTTTGTTTATTTTCCTAATAGGTATCCATATAGATAGTTAAATAGCACACAAACCTAAACCTTCTCTATAAGTTTCACATCTCTCCAAACTAAAGTAAGGCGACCCCTTTCAGTGTAAGATTCCTTATGATAGTATTTTTGTTATAACTAGCCAAAAAATTCTAGAAACTTTCTTTTCTTAATTCTAAGCATTTTCTAAAATTTCTAAATCTCTCCATGGGTGCATCTTTATACACTTTTTCTCTAATATTTCTCTCTTAGTTGTTTAATTTCACATTTAAAAGTATTTTCTCTTTTTGATTTGTCAATCCTAACTTAAATTATGGTTTGATTAGGCCAATTGGATATTTTCCACACACTTTAAATATACTTATTTGATCTAAATAATAAAATACACATAAACACAAGAAAATATCTATTTTATTTCTTCACCTAGATGATATCATGTAGTGTCCATGATAAATTATAATTATATTAACTTGTGTTTATAATTCTAGTGAAAAGCAAAGTAATGGATCATAAAGACTATAATCCCAAATGAGTAGTTCAAATTAGTTAAGTGTCAATTGATTTCCTTATATGATGAAGCTATAGAGCTTAATAATTTTATATTCTATGTCTTAAAAAATTATGTCAAAGTCGGAGGATTTGTATTTCTCCGTAAGGAATATGATTCTATAAATTATGTATTATTTTGGGAATATTGTGAACTATTTTTAATAAAAATTTAAATGGAAGTTAGCTTAGAGAAATTTTTAGAGAAGTTTCTAAGAGTTCCAAATTCTAGTCTAACATTCCTAATGGTCCATGTATGGCAGGAGGATTAATTTTGGATCTTGCTCAGCCATTGTCTTATTTACACGATTGATAAATTGCTTTATTAAATTGAGTTGAGGAAATAGTATAGCTTGGTTTTCCTTGTCAAGTCTCCTTGTTCCCTGAACACAAAAGGTTAAATAGTTAAAAAAATAATTGGCAACAAAGTATGATTTTAATATTATTCAATTCAACCTCCATTTATGGGAACACAAAAGGTTAAATAGTTAAAAAATTATTTTGGCAACAAAGTATGATTTTAATATTATTCAATTCAACCTCCATTTATGGGGCTTGTCAGGTTGATCAAATCTCAAATCTGTGGAGAGATGTAAAATGACACCCGCTGGATGAGGGCTGGATCAAAGTGAATTTTAATGGAGCAGCAAGGGGAAACCCCGGCCCAGCAGGGGTGGGGTGTATCATCATGGATCATGAAGAGAAGACTGTAGCAGAAAAGGCCATAAGCCTGGGAATTGGCACCAACAATGAAGCAGAAATGCAGATTGCCTGGCATGGGATTAACCTATGATATCATTTGGGCTTCAAGAAAACATTGATTATGATCAATGCAATTCGCAGAGGATTAACTCCGAATTGGAAACTCGATAAACTGCTAAATCGTATCTTGCAAGAGTTAGCTAAATTTAAATATTTCAAGGTGGCACATATATATTGGGAAGGCAATGGAGAGGTACATACTCTATACAAAACAAAAACTGAGGTAAATGATGAGCGTGTTGTTGGCAGGGAGTTAATAGCAACGTGAAAGCACGTGTGAAGGACGACATGGAGGATGATTTGGGGTCTCCATCGGCTGAGAGAGGTTAATTAAGATGTCAGTAAGGCCTCCATGACCGGTTGGGATTGACAGCGGTTGATGTTTAAAACAACATCAGCCCTCATTATTTTCCAAACTAAAAAAGGATCAGAGATGGAGGCATCAATCTGTTTGGGAGCAAAGGAGAGGCAAATGGCATTTAGGGGGGTGATCACAGACGAGAGATTGCAGAAAGTTTTCAACGCGGACGACATGGAGATTTTGAAAGTAGTGAGGAGAATCATGGGCACAAAGGTTCACATCTACTCCTACCGCTACTGGGCGAACCCAGACCTAGCTTCCATTTTCATGGTATGGCTACTTCATGCCCAGGAGAGCAAGGACTCAATCAGGTGGCTAATGTGTTGATTGGTCAAAGCCTGTTGGCACGAAGAGATGGAGCATTATTTATAGATGGCAGTCGTGGGATGGGGGCTCTACCCTATGGGCAGAATTTGGCCAAAATTGGTCCTCCACTACATCGGGCCTTGGGTCCCCTTTCTAATCTGGAGTGTTGACAAGGACGAGGCAGCAAGAATGATTGAAGTACTGGGCTGCATCGCTCTGCTAAAAGAGCTCTGTTGCACATAGGGCAATCGAACCGGGGATAACACTAGCTCTTCCGGTTGCTGCCAGTGGATGCGAGGAGATGGAGGGAAGCATGAAAGATTGAAGACCAATGTTTGGGAAGTGTAGATGAGTGTCGTGGGCATAAAGCCCTATGTTTTTTGTAACTTTTTGTTATGGCAGTTTTTCGGCAATGACCTGGTTCATTTCAATGTAGATTTGGGTTGGCCCTTTATAGCCTTTTTATATATCAAAAAAATTATTATTCAATTCAAATAAAATTATATGAATCTTAATCATTAATCTATTGGGAGAATTTTAGACTATTGATTTATTAAAGGGAAATAATAATTATAGATTTATGAGTGTGTTTCTTAACTATTGATATAGTAGAGTAAACCTTTCAGTGACCCATGCCCATAGGAGGTTAATCTATAAGTTTATCCTTGTATTATTTAGATTAAAAATGATTAAGGCTAAACTCTATTGAATCCTAATGTTTATTTAAGAAAAGGATTGGGTTAAATCTTCTTTATTATCCTAAGAAGTCATAGTAATCAAGATAAATCTAAACATGTTAGGTGTCATAATTGGAATAGGCTAAACTTCGACCCAATTTCCCATGAAACATAGAATTGAATTTTGATCAAATAATCTTAAGTGAAATTTGAAATTTATATGGATTCATTAAAAAATTATAATAAACCCCATAACTAAAATATGATTACATACAATAAAAAAGGAATGGATCATGATTGAAATCCTTTGTTGTGTGAAAATTCAGGAAAGGAAAAATTCAACTCAAAACTCAACCACCGAAATCTCCTTGAGAGAAAAATAGATGTCTCTATAGAGGTCAAAGTTGATATTGAAATGCTATTAGAAACTACACTAATATGTTAGTTCATCATATCAAAACTATCAAGGGAAACCATTATGCTTTGGACGCACAAAAAAATTGGCCATCTCAATTTATCCTAAAATTCCTTCCAAATGGTTTCTTCTTTGTGGTTTTCTTGATCAAAGAAGACCTGAATACAATTCTAAAGGATGGTGTCTAGATGATGGAAAAATTACCCTATACATGCAGAAATAGGAGAATTTTTTTAACCCTAACAATTATATGCCTTACAATAGCCCCCACTGAATCTAATTATATATAACCTAGCAATAGAATAATGGTCTAAATATTGTGCATAAAAGATAGAGAGGACCAACCATCCCTCCATAAGGATTGTAGGTGAGTTTCTGTAATTTTGATTTCTTGCAAGAAAATTACATCAGACTTGTGAATTTTCACTTCTTCATAGTTACAAAAGTGGGGGTGCAATGTTAGGAATTGCACCTTGGTTAGCCAATTTTATCATTTCTTTAGGATTTGATACCAATAGTAATTGTGTGTGGTGCTTATTATTGGTACAAGGAAGATACATTGGTTTTTGCTCCATCTATGTTGGACTAATGATTCCCCCTCTCAAATCAAATTTTGGGAATGGATGGTTAATAATCTCTCCATAACTGAATGGGTTTGAGGGGGTTATTTCAACATGGTGGAAAACCATTATGATAGAAGCTGGTTCAACCCTCATAAACTTTACCAAAAATAATTTGATGCTTGGATCCTAACAAGGAATACTATGGGAGTTTTAGACCCCATTGTAGACAAAAGAGATTCTCATTTCCACCATTGATTCACTTGGTCCAACTCAAGAGAGGATGATTTAAGGAAGCTTATCTATATTTATAGATTTTAACTTGTTGATTCTCTTTCCATTGACCCTTCTTTGCATAACACACTTATTAAAATTGATGCTACTACCTCCCTTTCAAATCACCTACCAATTTTCTAGACTCATCAACTTTCTTCTTATCCTTCCCAGCCCACTAGACTACCCTTCAAGCTCAACACCTCTCACCTTAACCATCCTAACTGCCTTGCTTCTCTTATCTCCATTTGGAATGAAGCCCCTAGACCTCAACATAAAATTGGTTGGTTACAATGGTGTAATGAAGCTATTATCTGTTGCACACCACCTTCCTAATATCTTATGGGAAAATAATGACTAGAAAAGATCTAGAATGGAAAAAAAATTAAGATACCAATTGGAATAAAGAATAATTCTTTTAAATTCAGTACCAACTAACATCTATCTTAAACATGTTGTGGAAAATTACCTCCTACTTATCAATTGATGAGCTAAAGGGGCTCTATTATGAATGGTTCATAAGGCACAACACTTGCTGAAGGTTTTGCAAATGGGGTAACAACTCAAGCGGGCTTAACCTTGGAGAAAACTCCCTGGTTAAGCGCGCTTGAGCTGGAGCAATACTGGGATGGGTGACCTCCCGGGACGGACCAGTGCTTCACCTCTGTGAGCATCACCCAGATGCAATGAGTGCTAAGTGGACCATTCAATATCATGAGAGATGGGTTCTTGTTGAACCACTACTCACGAAACATGGGTCAAACTGAGTTTCAATTCAAACCACACCATGAATCCCTCGATAGCAAATATATTCATAATTTTGACATCACCAGGCACCACCTCCACTTCATCAAACTGATGAGCTAAAAGGGCTCTCATGAATGGTTCATAAGAAGTACCAACACTTGCTGGAAGCTGGTTTTGGTAATTGGTGGGTCAATCTCAGTCGGCTTAACTTTGGAGAAACCCCGTTAAGCTGCCAGCTTGATTTTACAAGACTGATGGTGACCTCCTGATGGACCAAAGGTTTAACCTTGTGAGCATCACCTAGATGTACCGAGTGCTATGGACCATTCATCATCATGAGATGGGTTCTTGTTGAACCACTACTCATGAAACATGGGTCAATGAGTTTGACTCGAAACTACACGGTTGAATCCTGATAGCAATATCATAATTTGACACGCTGTGGAAAATTACCTCCTACTTATCGATGTCTACCATGTTAAGGGTTTAAGGAATAATTTTTTGAGTGTTGGACAGATGTTTAGTAAGAGATATAATCTTGTGTTTGAGGATAAGAAATAAGGAAAGGATCTAAAATAGTGATTGCCATTGGAAACAAGTTTGAAGGAAATATTTATCAACTTAAGGGTGTTGATGGATGCTTCTTTATGTCTCAGATTAATGACATTTGGTCATGGAAGTGGAGGATGTGGCAAATGAATTTTGATAATATGGTAAGAATCAATGTTGTACAAGCTGTGAGAGATTTACCAAGAATCACAAATCTTGTTAATGTTATTTGCAAGGATTGTTAGTTTGGAAAGCAAGCTAAAAATAACTTTAGGTCAAAGGAGCAATATACTACCGGACTACTGGATTTGATCCATACATATCTATGTGGTCCTACAAGGGTGAGAAGTATACAAGGTGATAGGTATTTTATGCTTTTGATTGATGATTACTCTAGAATGACATGGGTTACTTTTCTTAGAGAGAAATCTGATGCATTAGATAAATTCAAGGTATTTAAGGCTATGGTTGAGAATGAAGCAAATTTGAGAATAAAATGTTTGAGGTTTGACAGAGATGGATAATTCACCTCCAATGAGTTTAACATGTTTTATGAAGTTCATGGAATAAAAAGGAAATTATTTGCTCCTAGAACTCCTCAACAAAATGGAGTTGTTGAAAGAAAGAATAAAACGATTCAAGAAGTTGTTAGATCAATGATAATTGAGGTAGGTCTACCGCAAGTTTACTGGAGAGAAGAAATTCACATTGTTGTTTATGTATTCAATCGAGTTCAAGCAAAAGCTAACAAAACTAAGACCCCCTATGAGCTATGGTGTGAAAGGATTCCTATTGTCAAGTATTTTAAGGTATTTGGAAGCAAATGTTATATCAGAAGAGATGAAGAAAATTTAGGAAAGTTTGATGCAAGATGTGATGAGGGTATTTTCCTTGGATACTCTACTAGAAGCAAAGCTTACATATGTTTCAATAAAAGGTTGAGAAATATCTTAGAGAGAAAAAATGTCAAGGTTGATGAAGCACTGAAGAATTCAATTGAAGTTGATGGATATGTATCAGATGAACCTGATTGCAGAGAAGTAGAAGTTGTTGAAAAACAACAAAAGTAGAATGAAGAAGAAGAAGCTCCGGTGGTGTCCCCAAAGACACCTAAATAGGTGCAAAAGAATCATTTTGAAGATCAAATCAATGGAGACAAGAGAAAAGGAGTATTGCCAAGAAGCAGAGCTACTACTACTGCTAAAATAAATTTGTGTTTACTTTCTATAGTTGAACCTAAGACAGTAAGTGAAGCATGTTAAATGAGCATTGGATGAGAGCAATGGAAGAAGAACTTATGCAAATTAAGAAAAATCAAACGTAGGAATTGGTTCCTAGAACGACAGATAAAAACATAATTGGATCAAAATGGGTATTTAGAAACAAGTTGAATGACAATGGAGAAGTGGTCAGAAATAAAGCAAGGCTTGTGTGTAAGGGTTAATCACAAGTAGAAGGTATAGATTTTCAAGATACTTTTGCTCTAGTGGCTAGGATGGAAGCTATTAGAATCTTTTTGGTATTTTCTTCTTATAAGGATTTTAAAGTTTATCACATGGATGTAAAGTCTACATTTTTGAATGGTGAGTTGGAAGAAGTCTCATGGATCAACCAGAAGGATTTTAGTTGACAAATCAACCGAAATTTGAATATGGTCTACAGATTGAAAAAGACTTTATATGGATTGAAGCAAGCCCCTAGAGCTTGGCATGAAAAGTTGGATAGATACTTGATTTAGCAAGGTTTCAATAAAGGTACGACAGATAGTAATATATATTTCAAAATTGAAAATGACAAAATCCTAATAGTAGTCGTATATGTTTATGATATTATCTTTGGAGGAAATGAAACAATGTGCAAAATATTTGCTAAAGAAATGCAAAAAGAGATTGAGATGTATATGTTTGGTGAGATGAATTTCTTTCTTAGGCTGAAAATTAATCAAATAGAAAAGGGCTTTTATTTCATAATCAAAGTATGTAAAAGAAATATTGAATAAGTTTGAGATGGATGGTTCCAAACCAGTATGCACTCCTATTGTGACTGACTACAAATTGAGTAAAGATGATGATTCACCTAAGGTTGATCAAATAAAATACAAATCTATGATTGGAGGACTATTCTATTTAACTGCTACCAGACCGGATATCATGCATCTAGTTTGTCTTGTGGCTAGATTTCAAGAAGAACCTAAAGAAACACATGTTGTTGTTAAGAGGATATTCATATATTTGAATGGTACTTCGGATTATGGTTTATGGTATCCTAGGGACATTGATTTTACACTAAGTGCTTATACAAATGTAGATTGGGTAGGTTGTGTTGATGAACGGAGAAAGTGCAAGTGGTGGTTCATTTTTTCTTGGTTGCAAATTGGTGGCATGGTTAAGTAAAAGCCAAGATTCAGTTTCCTTATCCACTGCAAAAGCTGAGTATATTGCTATAACATCCTGTTGTACACAAGTTTTATGGATGAAACAGACATTGAAGGATATCAAAGTAATGCATGATGATCCCATCTCTATTTTTTTTTATAATACAAGTGCAATTAACATTTCAAAGAATCCAGTGATGCACTCAAGGACAAAGCATATATCAATAATGTATCACTTTTTGAGAGAGAAGGTCATGGAGAGTGAAGTAAAGCTCGAGTATTTACCTACAAAGGATTAGATTGTTGACATATTTACTAAGGCTCTTCCTAAAGATACTTTTGAGTATCTTCGAGAGAAGTTAGGGGTTATTTCCCCTCCTTTCTTGAACTAGATGTATATGGATATGCATCAGTCCAATGGTTCTATGGATCTATCTTCTTTTTGGACTAATGTTTGGTGGCTACCTCTTAGGGGGAGAAGGTAGTGACTTGTGCTATCATTGTGTAGTTGATTGAGTGTACTCCTAAGGGGGAGTATTTAATATTGGTAAAGTTCTTGGTGACAAAGGGGAGAATCATGTAAAATATCTTTTGTCTTTTCCATTGATGTCAAAGGGGGTGAAATTATCATATGAAAAATTAAGGGGGAGAAAGCATTCTAGAGATTGATGGTTCAAATTTGTTGTGTCGTATTTGATGGTTTTTCACATCATGTGTTGCCATCAATGATAAAGGGGGATATTTTTGCAAGTATGAAGGTGTTGTCATTGATTTCAACTGGTTACCAACTGGTTGTTGTTGTCATTGATATCATGGAAATTAGTTTTTAGTTGTATATGTCGAGGATATTGAGAAAATTGTAATAAAGAAGGTGTGCAGGTATTCAGTGTATGCTTTGAGATATGCTCTTGGATGTGCTAGTATGCTAGTGAGGATTTGAGGTGTTTTTCATGATTGTTGATAGTTGTTGCATCCATAATTTGGGCTTTTGGATTGTTGTACAGTGCGAGATATCTTCACTAGTTTTGAACTGTGCATTTTGGTGTGTTTGGCTATGGTCTAGGAGAAATTTAGTTGCTTTGAATTTCTTTGTATTTTGGTTTCATGACTTGTGATTCTAAGTGTAAGTTGTTGAGGTCATGTTCAAGTGAAATTTTTTGTTCGAAAAGATTGGATCATGTTAAGGATGTGTGTGCTTAATTATTTTGTGTTTTACACTGGTGTTGGTAAACCTTGTGTTAAACACTACTCACAAAGTTTATGGAAGCGTTTTGAGGTGAGTTGGGACTTATGTAGGTCCTCATTAAGTATGTATTTGGGTCACCCTCATTCTAATTCCAACATAGAACATTTTGGTGCCAACCTAATTTGAATTTGTAAATGCAAATGGTGTGTGGTCAACCTTGGATGGGTTTCAAGTTTGAAGATGATATAAGTACAAGTTGAGATGTTAATGGAAGACAACATCGAGGCAAGATAAGTGAAATACATATGCGAGAAGGTATCTGACATATTTGATGCATGTCTGCAAGTATGTGAGTGAATTATGATAGAAATATCTGTTACATTGAGATAGTTTGTCTCTTTGTGACAATCCTCTTCTATCTTGTTTGTAATTCTATGGAAATGATCCCTTTGGGTAGTGTCCCTCATTGGAGAGTAAGTTAGGATTGTTTTGGACAAGTAAGTATTGTATTGGAAATGAGCCTTTGTATTCAGTTTTGGAATTTTTTAAATTGTGAGCTAATCCTCACCATGGTTTTTCCCTCATTGGGTTTTCCACGTAAATCTAGTGTTATTATTTGTATGGTTTTACTTCTTTCAGTTTCTATTTTTGCACTTAATGATTAATCATGCTAGCAAAGTAAAGGATTTGTGAATGGTTATTGATCTAACCTCTGGTGAAATTTTTAATTGTTAAAATTGCTACAACTAATTCACCCCCCCCTCTCAATTGTCTTGTTCAACAGTATGCCCAGGAAATTTGGAAAACAACTTTGGCCTTTATCCTTGCTATATTTAACAAAAAATTAAGATGGAAAACATCACTATTAGGGTCGTATTTGTTCACAAAATATAGTTTCATAATCTTTTCATCAATGTATCCTTTTGTATATTTGGAAAATTTGTTGTAAATCAATTTTCTCTAATGCCTTCTAGCCTATGGAAGTAATTGTGTATGGTTTATTCTCTAGCATTATCTTACAAAAGTCAACACTTATTAGAGCCTTGAAAGAAAAACTCAATTGTAATTCAGAGCTTAGTTGCAATTCAGAGCTTAAGACACAAACAACTCAAGTGCAATCTCAATTGGAAACTATTGCTAAGAACCACCATAGATCTCTATTCACATATATTTAAATTTTTACAAAGGAGCAAGTTCTCTATACTCTTGGAAAAAAGTGATTGTATTGTAATTTTCAAGTTGTAGCTATTTCATCACATGCAGTTGTTTCCTGCTTATCTTCCTTGTTGTTGAATCCTTTCTTTTGTGGCTTCTTTCAAGATTCTTGTCTTTAAAGATCCTTTTTGATCTTTGTTCATTCCCTATTTATTATTAATATATACATTTTTCCAATAAAAAAGATAGGGAGGATGCTTGGAACACTCTTATATTTGGACACCAAAATATTTGAAAAATATTCATACATATATGCTAGATTCCAAGTGGCAGCAATAAAATAATAATTACCAAAATAAATCACATTTACAATTGGAAACAAGATATGGATCTAGTTAATAGAAATTGAGGATTTCTTATTTGCCTAAAATTTTGTAAAATAAATAATTCAAATGTGATGTGCTCATGCCCCCCTCCATAGGAAAAGAAAATTTGGACACAAAAGAATGAAGTAAACACTAAAATCCCAATAGAAAGTGATTTGGATAAAAATGTACTTATTAAACCTTATATGTTGCTCCCAAACTTCAAGCTAACAAGCAAATAATTTTTCCATGTGGCACAAATGCTATGGTACTTAGAAAGAGTCTTATTTGAACAAAATTTGGGCATGATACCCCAATCATAGCTCCTCCCAAAATAAAAAATTAGATCCTCCACAAGATTAAACAAATCCACCTTTAAAATACTTTGATGAAGACGCAAAAATAGACTTGTTGGATATATAATCAATAGACCAATTTGCAAGAAATCAAATATGATGCATTGTGCAAAGGATTTTATTGCTAACAATCAAACCACCAATAAAAATATTTTGAAGGCTAAGGGAGGAAACTCTTCCCTTAGGACACAACGAAGATCACAACCTGAAATGTTAGGGGCCTCAATGCTCCTAAAAATTAATGTTTAGTTAAGTGTCATTTATAGACAATAAGCTTATACTATTTGAAGACCACAACAAATTCAAGTTAAAGATTGGGAAGATAAAAAATATTGGCTAGCATCTCGAGTCACTCACATTGGTTCAAATTTATCTTTCTCTCTAATCAACATGTATGGCCCTTGCAAAGAAGAGGACAAAAAATGTATAGTTTGAAATCACTAATCTAATCTCTACCTATAATAACAATGAAATTTTTATACTCATTGGGGATTTTAATTCAATTTTATTCCAAACAAAAAAGAAAGGAGGGATTAGCCATGCTGATAAAAGATAGTAAGAATTTAGAATGTTTGTTAGTGACAATGACTTGGTCAAAATTCCACCCAAAAATGGTGAGTACAATTGGATAAATCACAATAAAGGTTTCACCTACATAGAATAATGCCTTGAAAATTTACTCATCTCCTCTAAATGGTGCCAAATTCTAATAACAATGGATTCTTTGATCTTACCAATCTCTAGATCAAACTGCTTTCTAGTAAATCTAATTTTAGAAAATGATTTCCCTCTAGCGTAATGCCCATTTAAATTCAAAAAATATGTGGTTAGGGAATAACTCACTGAAAGACCATATGAAATATTGGTGGATCAAGGTATAAGTGCCCAAAGGATCCACTATTTTCATGTTTTCAAAAAAACTTACTGTTATTAAGAATAAGCTAAGAGATTGGAATATTAGCTACTTTACAAATATATTTCAAGAGAACAATAAACTAGAAGTAGAGCTAGTGTCTCTAAATCAAAATGTTATAAGTCAAGGAATCATTTCTGAATATTATAGGAAAGAAAAAGATCTTATATGGAAGCTCACTCTAAAATCTTAGCCCGAGTAGAAATCTATTGGAGACTATTGCCACTTTGTTCCCCCCCTTTTATTTTCCATCAGCTATAACCAATATGAGAAATATTAATGGTTTTATCATACTTAAATATACCTCTGGTAGTTTTATTATCCCTTTTCCAACTTCAATCAAATACCCATTTGAAAAAATCTCAAAAAAGTGGCTAAATCTCCCTCTTTCCTCTTTTGGTACTGTCAGAGTTCTAGGTCCCAAAAGGACATTTGGACAAAGCCCAATTGTCTATTTTCTTTCTGAGTCCCCACTTCCTTTTTTGGTCCCATCAAAGTTTCGAGTCCCAAAGGGATATTTGGATCAAGTCCAAATTCCCATTTTCTTTTCGAGTCCCTGCTTCCTCTTTCGATCTCATTAAAGTTTTGGGTCTTGAAAGGACATTTGGACCAAGTCCAAATGTCCATTATCTCTCCAAGTCCACACTTCCTCTTTTGGTCCCATTGTAACTTTAGGTCCCAAAAGGACATTTGTACCAAGTCCAAATATCCATTTTCTTTTCGATTCCATGTTTCCTCTTTTGGTCTCATTAGAGTATCGAGTCCCGAAAGGACATTTGGACTAGGTCCAAATGTCCATTTTATTTTTGAGTCCCCACTACCTCTTTTGGTCCTGTCAGAGTATTGGAACCAAGTACAAATGTCTATTTTCTTTCCAAGTCCCCTCTTCCTCATTTTTTCCTTTCAATATTTCAAGTCCTAAAAGGAAATTTTGAAAAATTCCAAATTTCCTAATCCATTCTTGATTCCTCATTCCCCCTTTTCTTCAAAATGTCTTGTTGAGACTTTTTGTTTCCTTTGGACATTTTGGTTATTTCAAAATTTTGGGTTCCCTTTGGAAATTTGGACCAAGTCCAAATATCCGAATCCATTCTAGATTCCCTATTCCCATCACCTTTGTTCTTTTTGGGACTTTGGACCCCATAGAGACTTTTCGACAAACCTATCAACTTTTTACGTTTTGACCTCAAAATCACCATTAATGTTATGGTGACTTCCCCAACTACCAGATCTAATTCTTGGAGCTACATGAATGATTTTAAATATATTTTTCACCAACTCTACGTATAAAAGTGGCACCCATGCTTCATTTATTATTTGAAGACTACTTTTTCTGTTAGAGGGTCATTCCTAGCTATGATTTTACTACAAAATTTATGGGATACTTTGCTATTTATCCACATATTTATCAATGTGGAGGCATGGATATGGTTTTAGGGCCTTTTTAATAGGCTTTCACCTTGATATTTTAAGTACACATGTTTGCACTTGATTTGCAAAGTATTTGGCTAGGGTTTCCCACCCAATCACATGCCTTATCTCTCCTATGACTTGTAGATAAATATGGCATTTGTGTGCCTATTATAATGGTTCTTCCCTAGCTTCTCTTATAGATACATGTATGTTCTACATTTTTGCAACTTTAGCACTAGCCTATGTCTCTCTATCAATAAGATTGTGAAATGGAGGAAAATGTAGGTGAGGTAGGTTTTGAATGGGGAATGCACCTATTTTCCTTATTTCATTAGGAAAAAGAGACCCCCTAGGGAAATATTTACTTTTAACCCTTAAGTGAGTCAATCTTGATAGAGATCTTGTTGTTTTCCTTATGATCGAGGATGGGGTAAATTAGCCTGAAATGCACTTTTGGGAGAAAAACTAAAAATAGTAGACAAACCCAATTGTGCAATGTAACACTTGAAATATTAATTTAGTACAATCCACAAAGTTCTAGAAAATATGAGAAGGTTATGATTTTATGCACCTATCAAAAAAAATCTTCTGCTAAGTGTCCTCCTAAGAAAGATTCACCCTAGAGTGAATGGGTCTTGCTATTCCTTTCTAAAATTTCAAAATTTTGATATAACCTTTGATCTTCTATTTTTGCCTATACCTTTCAATCTTCGCTTCCAAATCTGTACTTGTAGCAAAACAAAAAAAAATAGTTTGTTTGTATGAGGGTTTGCCTCGGTCAAACCTCAAGTTTGGTAATTAAAACTTAATGAAAAATAAATATCTAAAACTTGAAACTGTGTGTGAGCCCTAATCTTAAGTGTGTCTAAGATTTTTAAGAGCTATAATGCAAAGAAATCTTATTCAAGTGTGTTAGAATAATATCCCTTAATGAGCATGAATGATGAGCACAAGACCTAGTTAGGGAGAAGTCAAATCCCCTAATAGATCTAAAATATGATTATACCTTGCTTTAGGTGGCTAATAGAATGAAGATAGAAGATGGGATCACTAGGAAACAAGTCATTAGATCAAGGGAAATGGCTAGTTGCATGTGTTGGCCTTTTTGTTGCACCAAAAGGTCAAACTTTCAATGCCTAATACAGGAGTTAGATAAGATCCATGGAAGGCGGTTAAACCATTTCACAAACCCTGAGCACCACGCATGCACAACACAAGGAGACCAAGAGCAACACCTTGCAACAATCCCCATAGTGCAAGTGAGAGGTTCAAACCCGTGACCCAACTCTGATACCAATTTTTATGCCATTTCATGTTTTCAACCAATTAAATTTTTGGACTGCGCTATACCAAGTATGAAATTGATCTAAAACCAATAGTAGCTCCCCCTTAGGCTTTGCACCATTTTCTTAGCCTAGGAATTTTCACTAATCTCCCCCTTTGACATTAATGAAAAAGGGTCATCCTCAAGATTTGTACACTTTCTCCCCCTTTGAATATTCTCCCCCTTTGATAAGCAATTGAAAGAGAAAGAGTGGATTCTTGAATCTACAACCATCAAGTTGTTAGAAATTTGTACAACCATTTTTACCTAACTTGATCTATCCTTTCAATTCTAGGGATGAATGAAATACCAATGAAGCTCCCCTTGGAGCTATGCCCTATCACTAGAGTTTTAGTAATATGATGTGGGAGCAATTACTCCAAAAAAATTCCTCAAATATTTAAATTATTCCTTGGGAAGAGGCTTTGTAAAAATTTCAGCCACTTGATCTTTGGTTGGCACATACTCCATGGTAACTTCTTGATTTGCAACCTTCTCTCTGATGAAGTGATACTTAATTGATATATGTTTGGTTCTAGAATGCATTACTATATTCTTTGAGATGTTAATTGCACTTGAGTTATCACAAAGAATAGAGATAGGTTCACTGTACTCAACCTTGATATATTTAATCATCTGCTTCATCCATAAAACCTGAGTACAACATGTTGCAGTTGCTACATATTCTTCTTTTGTTGTGGAAATTGCAATCAATTCTTTCTTTTTTCTCATCCATGACACAAGTTTATTTCCCAAGAAAAATGCAACCTCTAATGCTTCTCCTATCATTTTCACATCCAACCCAATCAACATATGTATATGTTGTTATAGTAAAATCTTTACTCTTGGGGTACCACAACCCATAGTTAACAGTACTTCTGATATATTTGAAAATTCTCTTCACTGCATTGACATGGGACTCCTTGGGAGTATCCTGAAACCTTGCTACCATACACACTGCTTGCATAATGTCTAGCCTTGATGCAGTTAAGTACAACAAGCTTCCAATCATTGACCTATACATGATATGATTTGTATATGAGGATTCATCTAATTTTCTCAACTTACAACCAATTATCATGGGGGTACTAACTGGTCTACTATCCTCCATACCAAAATTTTAAGCATTTCCTTAGCATACTTGGTTTGAGATATAAATATCCCATTATCAATTTCTACAATTTGTAAACCAATGAAAAATGACAGCTCTCCTAGCATTGACATCTCAAATTCATCTTGCATATGTGTAGAAAATACTTTACACATCTTATCATTGCTACCTCCAAATATGATATCATCTACATACACAATAACAATTATCATATGATCCCCTTCTGATTTGAAGTAAAAATTTCTATCTACACATCCCTTTTCAAATCCTTTTTGTTGTAGATACTGGTCTAACCTTGAATACCATGCTCTTGGTGCTTGCTTTAACCATACAATTCCTTCCTCAATCTGCATACATAATCTTCTTGTTCTAAAAGCTGAAATCCGTTTAGTTCTATGTAGACTTCTTCTTCTAGGTTTCCATTCAAAAATGAAGATTTAACATCCATTTGATAAACTTTAAATCCTTTATAAAATGAGAATGCAAGAAACATTCTTATTGCTTCTAATCTTGCCATTGATGCAAATGTTTCTTCAAATTCAATGCCTTCAACTTTTGCATACCCTTTGCACACCAACCTTGCCTTGTTCCTTACTACAACACCATCCTCTTTCATTTTGTTTCTAATCACCCATTTAGTACCTATGAATTTTTTTCTTGGGGATCTAGCAACCAATTCCCATGTTTTTTTCTTCTCAATCTGATTGAGCTCTTCTTCCATGGCTTGTATCCAACTCTCATCCTTGTTGGCCTTAGTATAACTCTTTGGTTCAATCTATGATAGAAGAGAAAAATGTATTTGTTCCTTATTCTTTGCAAACCTTCTCCTTGTTTAAACTCCTTCATTTTTGTCACCATCCCTCTTTTTTTTCCTCATCCTTTATCTAGTCCCACCTAACACATGTCCTTAGCTTGCTATCTAGTCAGGGACCCACCACACACACCACGAGTACTGTTTGATCATCATCACTCGATCTCCACTATTTCCTATTGTCTCGCAAGGCTAGATGAGGACCCACCACATACTCAGTAGGATGGTGAGAGGTCATTGATCTTCA
>VDFB02271358.1:578451380-578524136 GCA_007258455.2 Sequoia sempervirens
TGTGTCTTCCATCATGTTAACTCAAATAAAAGATCATCCAAAATGAACATGCAAAAATTTAGCTGAAAACTATTCTCAACTGTTTGGAAAATTATTTTGGAAAACTATTTTAGCGCATCTAGGGAGTGTCTTAGCGCATATAGGGTCTATTCTAGTGCATTCATTGGTTAGTTCAATGCATTTGGGATATGTTTCAGCACATAGGCTGAGTATTCTGCAAAAAACTTTTGGGTCACTGGTAAAAACATTTTCTGAAGCGCATCTGAGACATATTGTAATGCATTTGAGGTCTGTTGTAGCGCATTTGATTATTTCTCTAATACATATTCCTGTTTCTGCATCGCATATAGGACAGAGTAGTGCATTTGTCATTTTCCAAAATTTCTACTTTTGACATATCTGAGTTTATAATATCCTTGGTCCAATAACATCTTGACATTTCTCCCATGCTTAGAGAGTGGAAATCAACCAAATTTGTCAAGAAATCGATTGCCAATAAGATCAAGAAACCTAAGAAACATTTAGGTTACAAGAAAACTTTGCAACAAAGAAAGTTTTTTTTTAAATTCGGAACATCTTGCTTCATTACTATGAGTTTCTTCATAGGTATCAAGATTTTGATAAGGGATTTATTGACGAGTATGCTGTAGAGCCTTTATATTCACAAGCCTATTTTCAGAGAAGAGCTCTATCTCAATGAAACAATCACAATCAACTTCTCAACTTTTATTATCTACCAAAACCTTCTATTGAATATCCCACACATCTCAATCAAATTCTTCAGTGAGTAAATTAGGCCATTTGATATACTTATCTTTTTTTTTTTAAAACAAAGATCAAATCTTAAAAGTGCATCTCTCAAACAAGTTTCAGATTTTTGATTCAACTTCCCCAATAGGATTCTAATATCCTCCATCATTGGAAGCCACAATCAAGAGCTAGAAACATCTTTGATCATATCATAAGATTTTCATCTTATCAAATCAAGACATCATTATTTTTGCACTTATAAACCTGTGATCTAAGTCTAGAATAAAATTTTGAAATCATATGCCTATTTTAACAAGATCTCAATACAATAAGTTGAAAGAGGATATTCAACAAGAAGATCATATTCGAAGCACTCAAGATGAAGGTGAGAGTAGTAGTCCCAGTTATAGAGTGAGTCGAAATCCCCTTTTTGACGACAACATGGGTGAAAGAAAAGAAAATCCATTCCAAAAATACAGAGACATGAACAAAACCCATGTAGATAGTGATGATGAATGGGATGAAGAATGTCTTAGAGAGGCTGAGCAAGATCCCAAATTTCACAAAGCCTTAGAAAATATTTAGAGCCAAACAAAGAGAAATATTTCTTGTATCTAGCTGAAAAAGGAGCTAAGTTGCCTCATAACTTTGATATTGAAAACATAAAAAGTAATCCTGAGGAAACACCCTTGTCTGATCTTGGTGCCTTGACTCAACAAGTTAAAACACTACAAGGACAAATTAAAGATCTACAAGGGGGAGCCACAACAAATACATACGCTCTTGATGACATCTGTCCTTATCCTTTTGATCGGCATCTCAACATGATCCCATTTCCCAAACATTGTGAAATCCCAAAGTTTGTTCGTTATAATGGGAAATCAAATCCAATTGATCATATTAGATACTTTCAAAACATGACTTTAGAGTTTTCTCATGAGGAAACATACTTGATGTGTTTGTTTCCTAGGAGTCTTGGAGGCCAATCTATGGAATGGCTATCAAAAATCACACCACCCATCAAGAAATTTGAGGAATTGATTAACGAATTCATATCACAATATTCCTACAACATACAACATCAAATAACCATGATTGATCTTTGCAAAGCTAAACATAAACTTGGTGAACTATTCATTACATTTCTTCAAAGATGGAGAAGATTATTCGCTAGATACCCACGTCACGTTCCTGAAAAGGAAAATATCACCACTTTCATAAACAACTTAGATCAAGAAATGAGCTATCATCTTAATCTTCATTGTCCTCCCTCTTTTCAGAAATTGATTGAAAACACCATCACCATTGAAAGTGCATTGGTCCAAAGAGGGATAATAAAACTTGATAAAGACAATCCTAGCTCTTCAAATCACCACAATGACAAATCTAAGTTCTGGACCCGCAACAAAAACGTGGTGAATGATGGTGTTGTAGATGAAAATCATGTCTCGACTAAGCCATTTGTTCTTAGTGCTCCAAGTGCTCCCCGCAACAATAACTATAACAATATCAATTCAGTCACAAATCAAGGAAACAACCCTCCTCCTCCGAGGAATAACGTGAATCAAAATTTTACTCTCAATCAAGGGAATGCCAACAATCAAGGTTACCGTGGAAACAATAACAACAACAATGTCTTAGGCAATACCTCAAACACGAATCCACAACGATCTTCATTCTTCTCCAGCAGAAGAACTTTTACTCCACTAGGTCAATCTCTAGAATCTGCCCTTAAAGAGTTGATGGCAAAGAACGTTATCACCCTACCACCTCAATGAAATTATGAACCTAGTGTGAAGCCTCCATCATGGAATGGTGCACAATGACAGGATTATCATAGATGCAAGGTCCATCACAAAAAATAATTGTCAAACCTTGAAGAATGTAATCCAAGACCCGATAGAAAATGACACCACTAAGTAGACACCACACTCCTAACTAAGAAGACCACCAAGCATTTCAAAAATACTTCACCCAATTTATCAAAATGGTGAGTTCTCTGAAAAAGTGTGAATCATATCAATGATGATCATAATCAATCATATCTACACCGACAATGAGGTCAATGTTATAAAAAGTTGAGGAAAATGGACTATAGGAGGTTTCAACGCAATAATAAGAGCACAAGCTAAAGTTGTCTTAAAGGGTGCTTCTTCAAATCCACTCTCAACATTAGTGTATATGACTTGGTCTATCAACTTCTAAAACTCCTATTCCATTTCCCATCTTAGAACTCTGAAGATTTGCCGCTAGGAAATTCTAGAAAAGGCCCTCGATGAACAACTATATCCATTGATCCTCGATGTCGTGACGACATTTTTTCAAGCCATGGTGGAACACTTGTCCTCACCCATATGCCTCTCATTCTCTGAAAAAGATGACGTTTCCATAACTCATCCCCATAATTCATCATTATACTTAGAAGTCATGGTCCACAAGTTTCGTGTCAGACGGGTTCTAATAGATGGAGGTGCTAGTTTGAATATATGTACCATAAAGCTAGTTAAGGCTTTAGGATTTTCTGAGGACTCCATTGATCCCAGAAGAAAGATTACCATTAAAGCTTACGATGATGAGGAAAGAGCATCCAAGGGTTTAATCATGCTACCGATCAAAGTGGGACCTGTTATCAAGAATACTTTCTGTCAAGTATTAGACCGTGATCTTGCATACAACATCATGTTGGGTCATCCTTGGATCCATCAAATGCAAGTTTTCCCATCAAAATATCATCAATGTCTTAAGTTTCCTTATGACCGATAGGAGATCACAATACCAGCTGATAATTCACATAGTCAAACTTGTGCCAACATCAAAGCTAGTCAAGATACTTTGGTTCCCAACAATCGAGAAGCTCCTGCTAGTACTTCTCCCAAAATTGATACACAAATTAGTCAATTAACCAAGAGCTTTGACAAGCAACTACGGTTCAATGATAATGGAGTTGGGGAATAATCTTTTTATCTTTCTAATCTACGTACATCACCTTGGTCACATGGGCAGCCTTCTATCATGCAACATCAAATATCTGTAGCATCAAAATCAACACAACCACCAACAAAGCCATGTACAAAGTTTAATGGACGATTTGTCAAGGAAAAATTTCCCATGGAAGATGCTGAGGATAGAGAAATTTTAAGTTGGCTCTATAAAGATGAAGATGACATAATTCTCAATTTCAAGTTACCAACTGATAAGTATGGTAAAGGATATTCGATCATGCAAAAGATGGGCTATGATGGCAATGGTCCTATCGGAAAGAGAAAAAAGGAGTAGTTGAGCCTATCCAACCTCCAGGACTTGCTACACAAGATAAAACAAGACTAGGCTATGATACTAACTCAAAATAAATAACATTCAAACAATCACACGATACTTTCCTTACATTGCAAGAAGGTTCTGATACAAGAGAAATGTGTCTAACAACAATTCAAAATTTTGTGGATAACAACTTTGACATAGATTCTGGTGAATACGAATGGGATACCATTTACAATGATTAATTCTAGAGAGATAAAAAGGTTGATGTGATACACAAGTATACCCCAACTCTAATAGAAGGTGAAGGTTCAGGGACCCAACTGCAAGAATTTGAACTACAAGGAAACTATGATTCTAGTGATGTTGAGTCAGATTTAAATGAACAAGACCATCGCGAGAACAGTATCACCATTGATCCGCCTCATACCTTAGATCCTACCAACAACTCCGTTATGACCATAACCATAGCCGATTTCATGCAACCCAATGACCCATTAGCTTTGATTCATCTCGATCTCATTGATTGGGATTCATCTGAACCTATTGATATACCCATGTTTCCAAGTGATGAATCTATTGTGAACTTCCTTTTCGTAGATAACGCAAATGATTGTTCCACTAGAGATTTCCAGCATAGAGTATTTAATTAGGAGAATGTCAAGTCTCCTAGCTGAAAAAGTAAAAATAAAAAAGAAAGATCTAATGTTGAAAACTAGAATCTGGTAGTGTTAGATCAAACAAAAGATAAAATAAAGAGTGTATCAGATGGTGAAAACCTTTTTAAGGCACTAGATGATGGGAAGCTTGACTCTCTCCTAAAGTACTATAATGAGCGATCACCTATCTTGATTGAGCCTACAAAGGAGGTAAATCTTGAAACTTTAGAAAAACCAAGGATCCTACAGTTAGCTGTGTCAATGATAGAGAAAGAAGTACCAGAGTTCATGGAATTTCTAAAAGAAAATCAAGTCAACTTTGCTTGGTCTTATGTAGAAATGCCAGGTCTCGATCTTGATCTTATCATGCATCACTTGTCTATCAAACCAGGGGTTAAGCCTGTGAAACAAAAACTCAGAAAGATGCATCCCCATGTTGCATTATTAGTTAAGGAAGAACTGAGAAAACTCCCTGATGTGGGCTTCATAAGATCAATCGACTACACAAAATGGATCTCCAACATTGTTCCTGTATCCAAGCCAGATAAAAGTGTTAGAGTGTGCACATATTTCAAAGATCTTAATAAAGCATGTCCTAAGGATGACTTCCCACTTCCAAACATCGACACTATAGTTGATCTAAAAACTAGCCATGCCTTGTATTCACTAATGGATGGTTTTTCTGGTTACAACCAAATCAAAATTGCACCCAAAGACTAGGAGAAAACAACTTTCACATGTCCATGAGGAACTTACTATTGGAATGTCATGCCTTTCGGTCTAAAGAATGTTGGGGCTACATACCAAAGAGCCATGACTACAATCTTTCATGACATGATGCACACATTCGTGGAAGATTATGTAGATGCCATATTGGAAAAGTCATACACAAGAGAAGGACATCTAAAAATATTGTCAAAAATATTTGCAAGATTGGAGAAGTTCAAAGTTCACCTCAATCCCAAGAAATGTGTTTTGGGGGTCACATTTAGAAAACTCTTAGGATACATAGTATCAACAAAAGGAATTGAAGTATATCCTACCAAGGTATAAAAAATTATGGAAATGCCACCACCAAGGAATATCAGTCAGTTGAGATCATTACAGGGATGAATTCAATCTATCCGCGGTTTCATTGCGTAGTTGGCCGATAAGAGTTTACCTTTCACATCTCTATTGCATAAGAATATTCCTTTAAGATTGGATGACAAGTGTGAGATCGCCTTTCAACAAATCAAGCAATACCTGATGAACCCATGAATTCTAGTACCACCAAATCCAGACAAACCTCTAATATTATATATTGCTACAATAGAGACATCTTTAGGGGCATTATTAGCACAAGAGGACTCTATAGGAAAGGAACGCATAATTTATTACATCAACCGAATGTTAACAGGTCATGATCTTAACTACACTTTCATTGAGAAGGCTTGTCTAGCAGAAGTCTTTTCCTCACAAAAATTTTGGCACTACATGTTAACTCATACAATCAATCTTGTTGCTAAGATTGATCCACTCAAGTATCTGTTAAGAAAAGCTACATTGAAAGGAAGGCTAGCAAAATGGGTCATGATCCTAAGTGAGTTTGACATCCATTATGTTGATCGTAAAGCAATCAAAGGACAAGTCATCACTGATCAACTAGCTGAAGCACCACTACAAGCAGAGCAAGCCATGCACATTGAATTTCTAGATGCTGATGTCTTCATTACAGAATCAAAACAACCATGGTCTTTATATTTTGATGGTTCTTTCGCTCAACATGGATCAGGGGCAGGCATACTCTTTGTCACCCCTCAAGGAAATACCATTCCTCAGTCATATAGGCTAATGTTTCCATGCACTAACAACATAGCCAAATAGTAAGCCTTAATCACCAAATTGAAGATCGCATTGGAATGGAGGATCACAAAACTATAGGTTTATGGTGACTCATAGTTAGTCATTAATCAAATCAATCATGATTATTAGACCAAAGATGACAAACTATTGCCATACAAGAAAATGGTTGATGAATTCAAGAAGTACTTCATGGACATAAAGTATATATATCCCAAGACTTGATAATAAAGTTGCTGATGCCATGGCCACGATCGCATCATTGCTACAACTCCCAGAAAATTAGACTCGCTATGAATTTCTAGTTGAACAATTACTTGCACCTGTTTATGACACCCCTGAAAGCCCAATAATTTTCCACTTAGTGGGATCCAATTCACCTAGGTATGGCAAGATTTATTCCTACCTAAAAGATGACATCTTACCACCTGATTTATCTTGTAACCAAAAGCACAATTTTATTCACCAATCCTCCTGCTACACTCTTATCGCTGACACCCTTTATTACCGAGGTCTTGATGGTACTTTACTTTGATGTCTTGAATGGGATGAATCTGACAAAGCTTTACAAGAAGTTCATGGTGGCATTTGTGGTACTCATTTGAGTGGACTAACCTTATCTGAGAAATTGATTAGAATGGGTTACTACTGGCCGACTATGGAAAGGGAATCATTCACTTTTGTGAAGAAGTGCTCAAAATGTCAAATTCATGGGAATCTTATTCATGCTCCTACACAAAAACTACAACCGTTCACGCCAACCTAGTCATTTTCTGAATGGGGGTTGGATCTAGTTGGAAAGATTCATCCTTCATCATCAAATGGAAACAAGTTCATCATCACAACGACATAGTATTTTACCAAGTGGATTAAGGAAGTACCTCTCACTAAGGTCACCGACAAACAGATCTCATCATTCATACTTAACTATCTCATTTGTCGGTATGGCATTCCCAACTCCATCATCGTAGATAATGGACGACCATTCAAGAATTAGGATGTTGATGAACTTTTTGAGCAATTTCATATTCAGCACAAATATTCAACACCCTACTATCCACAAGGGAATGGCCAAGCAGAGGCCTCAAATAAAACAATATTGAAAATTTTGAAGAAGACTATGAATGATGCAGAGAAATATTGGCACATTCAACTCAATCTTGCATTATGGGCATATAGAACTAGCATCAGAATGCCGATAGGAGCAACACCATTTGCTCTTGTCTATGGAGCAGAAGCCGTCCTACCTTTAGACATTGAGATTCCATCACTCAGAGTATCTCTGAAAGGTCTAATCACATATGATGAATACAAAATTTCCTGACTGCAAGAACTGGAACTTCTTGATGAAAAGAGACAACAAGCAGTTGATCATTTGAAAGCATAGCAACAAATGATGTCTTGCAACTATAATCACAGAGTTAAGCCACGTACCTTTCAGGTTGGTGATCTTGTTCTAAAATAGAACCTACATAATCAACAAGAGAAAGAGAAGAAAGGAAAGTTTGAACCGAATCGACTGGGTCCGTATGTGTTCATAGCAGTATATGGTTTAGGAGCATACAAGCTATCAACGCTAGAAGGGGACCTATTTGAAAAACCCACCAACAACATGCACCTGAAAAAGTATTGTCTTAAGCAGTTATCATCATCCATAAAAGTCTTGAAAAAATACAAAAAACATCATATAAAGTCTTGAAATAATACAAAAACATAAGAAAAAGTCTTGAAATAATACAAAAACATCAGAAAAAGTCCTAAAAAAATATAAAAACATTAGAAAAAGTCCTGAAAACAATACAAAAACATTAGAAAAAGTCCTAAAAAAATACAAAAACAATAGAAAAGGTCCTGAAAAAATGGTTACCTTGGTGAAAACCTGGCAAATAGGCATCTTGGTAGCGCAAAATAAATAAATAAATAAATAAATTGTTATAGGGTGAAAACCTGGCAAACAGGTAGTCTATTGACAAGAAAAATACAAAAAAATAAAAAAGAAATAAGAAAAGTGCAATAAAAACAAATAGTGAAAATCTGGCAAATAGACACTATTTGTAGCTCTCCATCTATTAGTTCATGTTCTGCACTTAGCTTTTCAGCCTTCATTTTCACACATCTTTCCATCATCTTAGGGCCTTACCAGCATCATGCTGCCATCATTTTCCTAGAGCAATAACGTCTTACCATGTCTTGATTATTGTACATATTCATTTCAGTAAGCTATGTTAATACTGGGGGCAAACATTGACATACTGGGGGCAACCAACTTTCAGGTTTTATAGAAACAACTAGATAATGACATAAAATCCAATCATACAAACAAACAATCAAATCACATGAACAACTATCTAATCATCGATCCATATCACAATAGTTTTTAGCAAGTACCATATCATGACTCATATCTGGATGATCTAAAATCTGAATAATGTTTGGAATAGTAGTATTATATTTTGAACAATGGTTGTTTTGATTTTTGATATTATCTCTCTGGAACACACACGATGATGTACTGAACTAAAGGGGCAAGGAAAGAGGATGATTTTTCTTTGTTTGTTGTCTTGAGGTTAACTATCAATCTAGTGCAAATATGTCGCGAGAAATGATTTCCACGGTGTATCATTGATGATAGTTCCACATTTGCATCAAAAAATGGTTAATATTTTTCTTTTTATGCAAGAAATGCTTAGGTCATCTCAGTTCAATTATACCTCAATGCTTGTGTTTATTTGCTATATTAAAAATTATGAAAGTTGTACTCAGGTCATCATTGGTGCTAATTTACCCTCTGATGCTTGTACACACTTCCAACATTTTAAAACGCTCTATGATGATTCAAGAAAGCTAACAGAAGGCTGAATGAAAGGTTTGTATATTTAGTTTCATGTCATTTAGATCATTGTACATATCTACATACTGGATTTGCATAAGAGGATATCAACGGCTGTCATGTCTCTTTCGACTAGTTGTGGAAGACATTTGGACATTTGTTTCATTATCATTTCTCATCATTTCATTATCATTATTAGTTATCATTTATTGGTACTTTATCATTTGGTTATCCATCATTATGCATTCCCATTTCATTTATCATTTTTTCATATCATATAACTTCATTGCATGCCATCTTCATATCATTCATCCTTTATCATTTCATATCATTTCTACTTTCAGATTATCTATCATCTTCATATCATTAACATCTTGTCACTTTCTTATCATCTCACTTTACACATTTGCATCCCATTTATCATCTTCATTACCATTCCTTTCTTTATCATTCATTTCATTAACATTTCATTCCTTACATTATCACTTATTTCATTATCATTCATTTCATTTCATTAAAATTTCATTCATTTCATTTCTTTATCATTAACATTTCATTCCTTACATTATCACTAATTTCATTATCATCCATTCCATTAATATTCCATTCATCTCATTTCATTATCATTCATGCCATTAACATTTCATTCATCTCATTTCATTATCATTCATGCCATTAACATTCCATTCATCTCATTTCATTATCATTCATGCCATTAACATTTCATTCATCTAATTTCATTATCATTCATTAGCATTAACATTCCATTCATCTCATTTCATTATCATTCATGCCATTAACATTTCATTCATCTCATTTCATTATCATTCATTAGCATTAACATTCCATTCATCTCATTTCATTATCATTCATGCCATTAACATTCCATTCATCTCATTTCTTTATCATTCATTATCATATTTTCTCATATAATTTTATCATTTCATCATCTCATTATCATATTTTCTCATATCATTTAATTATTTCATCATCTCATTATCATATTTTCTCATATCATTTCATTATTTCATCATCTCATTATCATATTTTCTCATATCATTTTATCATTTTATTATCATATTTTACCATTTATCATTTCATCATTTCAATATCATATTTTACCATTTATCATTTTATCATTTCATTATCATATTTTATCATTTTATCATTTCATCATTCTCATTAACATTTCCTTACATGATCATCTCATCATTTCATTCCATATCATTACTCATATTATTTATCATTCGTCATATTGTTTCACCATTTATCATTTTCATATCATTTATATATTATATCATTTTCTCACATAACATTTGATCCCTTTTACATATCATTTTATAATTTATTTCATAAATACAATCTCCATCACATCCTCATTACGAATAAAGTACATTCCATACATACATTACATTTTTACATCATTTATAAAAGCATAACATCAGCTTGTTGCATATTTTCATAATCAATACCATAGAATCATCCACCTGCATGCAATCATTAGTACACATCATAAATCATCATCATATCAAATCATCTTGCATACCATCAAATCATTGAAATGCATATCAAGATCCATAAAATATATATAAAAAATACATATACATATCACATCATCACATAAAAAACACATCATCATCAAAACTCATCGCCACTGCATACCATCACTCATCAAAAAAATAAAAATACAAATGTCCAATGTCCAATGAAATTGAAAAGTCTAGAGAGATACATGGGATATGATCAAGAATAAAGTACATGCTCCAAAATAATGATACATAAAATAATCTTGCATCCATCAATCAAGGATGGCTAGTAGAGCCCCCTGACGGAGCTGGTCTCGAGGATGGAGGCCTCCCACTAGTCTTTGCATCAAGATCCCGTCGAGGCCCTTTGACCCCTTTGCTCTTTGTCACTATATGTGATCTACTCCTTGTCTTGCTGTGGGATCGTGGGAAAGTCTTTCTGTACTTAGGAGGACATAACTCCTTGTATTGAACTCGGTAGTACTAACCTCTCTAGCCATCTCAAAGCCCTCTGCAATGGCCTCTCTTAATGATGCACTCTCCACAGTGCCCATGAGTCTCTGAGCAACACCCTTTGCCTCTGTTGCCCTCCGTCTAAGGGAATCCCTCTTTGCTATCAGCTGGGCTACCTATGGGTCTGGGGTAGGAGGAGGTGCCTGTGCCTATGCAAGCTATGCCTGTAAATGCACTGCCATACTCTGTGCTTGAGACAATTGTCTCTACAACTGTGCTTGTTGACCCTAAAGTGTCTGCACCTGGGCCTATAGAGTAGCTATCTATGCCTGCTAAGATGTCGAAGCGACCTTGATCATTGTCCGATGTCTAATCCTAGTCCTTGGCCTCTGCATGATCTGAATACGGCCCAAAAATTCTAGCCTCGGTCTTACTGGCACCCACTCCTCCTCTCCACCATCATCCCCATCATCACCATATAATCTCTTCTCCTCCTCTCCACTATCCTCCTCCTCTCCTCCACCAACTGCCTGCTCACCACCTGCTACATCCTTCTGTCTCCTACCCCCTGGTGGTGCCACCATAATGGGCGCTGGTTCATTTGGACATGTCAACCACAGAAATGGATGTGTATGATAATAAACAGAGTACTCATTGGACATACCAACATCAACAATATCTAGCTTATCATCCCATGCCTTAGGCGCTAAAGTAGTGTACTCTGTATATGCTATCTGATATGAAATGCAAGGACCCCATCCTGACTCATCCTTGCTCCATGCAAGTGTGCAACAACCTGAGGCATCCCCTATGTAAATATGAATTGTTGTTGCATCCGCAATGCCAAGAATTTATCTATAATGAATGGGGTCCTCCCTATAAAAAACTGGGGTATACATACAAACGACATCTCTAAATAATCTGTATCCCATGGCTCACAATCTATGTATGGCTGCCATATCACTACATCCATATCATCGAGGCACCATCTCCAATAATCCAACTTGCCCAGTTTGGGCTGGACAAGTTCCATAGAATATGCATACACATATGGCTTGCCTGGTGGCCTCACTCTGGGACAAGATGGTCTCATCACAACAATATGCTCCCATGCCCAGATCTGGAGCAGTGTAACACCACATGAAAAATTGGATGAACCTCTATAAACCACCTGATGTAAGTCATGATATAGATGAGCCAACATGCAGGTCCCCCAAGCATATCTCTGTGGTTGTACCATCATCTACTCGATGATCCTCCCCCATCCCACTGATAGTCCCTTTGACTGAAAATCTGGACAAAGGAGACCTCCAATAAATACACCTAAAACTGCAGGTAAGGTCGAATATCTCCTAAATTCTACCCATGGCACCCAATACCCTACTATATGCACATCACGATACACTCTCTGTAGTGCATCTATACCACCTAGCTCCTTGTGGTCATAGAACACAAGGGCACCTACCATTGGAATACCCAAAATTTTGTAAACATCCTTAGGGGTCACAGTCAACTCACCCATTGACAAATGAAAGGTGTTATGCTCTGAATGCCACCTCTCTGCTAGTGCGGTCAATAGTCCTCTGCTGACCTGAATTAGAGGCATGGACAAAAAATATCCCAATCCACATACCACTATCAACACTATATCCTTAGGGGTAAGCTCTAGTATCCGATCCCATCTTGTAGAGTGACGCTCCCTAATCTGGAGGTTTTTGAAAACCTCCATTTTTGGTTATCACAAGGACAATCAAATCAATATCATATCAATGATTCAATCTCAATCAAGCAAATCAATTTGAATCATGTCTATCTATCAGTGACCCATACCAATTAGATCCATATCAGTGACCCATACCAATCAGACCCATATTAGTGACCCATACCAATCAGACCCATATCAGTTGACCCATATCAAGTGACCCATCTCAAGTGTTTTATCTAGGTGACTCATATCATGCAATTAATGTACATTCTATCTATCTGAATACCACATCAATATGCTCTATCATCAATTACTATTTGTTTTCTTTTTCAGGAATGTGAATTTATCAACAATCAAAACATCATCCAATTTGTATTTCAATCACGAATGCAAACATGTTTTCAATCAATCATCTACTATTTGTTTCCTATCGCAAAAAATAAAATTTATCAGAAGTCATATCAATCTACACTTTGTTTTTCGTTCAAGGGAGACAAAGTTATCAGCTATCTACTCTTTGATTTCTATTTGGGAAACAAAGTTATCAATTCTTTATCAAATTTTCTATCCATATCATCATGATGACAAGACAATTTTTATATCTATTGACCAAAGAAGAAATAAACATCATCATTTTCATCAAACAGGCACATTTCCTAAAAAGCGCTAATCTGCGGCCTCTATGCGCTAAAACCCTGTATGTGCTGAAGTTTCCCCTAGATGCGCTAAAACTCAGATATGCCATTCTATGCCCTAGATGCACTAAATAATTTCCTCTATGTGCTATTTCCCTAAAAGTGTTGAAAATCTAATTAAAAGTACCATTTTATTCACCGGATGCACGACAACCTAAAAGTGCTAGATTGTTTCCTAGATGTGCTAAAGTACTATTTTCCTATGACATCCTATAAGTGCTACTCTATCTATCAGATGCGCTAAACTGGATTTTACATAGGAAATGCAAAAATTGAATCCTATATGCACTAAAAAAAATGTTGAAAGTGCTAAAACGCCTACTCTAAGCGCTAAAACCGATTGTTTATGCCTAAATTTGTGCCAAAATGCATGAAAAATCAACTGAAAACAAAAAATTTCAAATAAAAATGAGTTGGATCAACTCACTAGTGGTCCATATGTAGCTGGTCTCTGGTATCGACGGGCCCACTCAAATCTATGTTTGTGGTAAGGAATCTCCATTTTGCCAAGTCGCTGTTAGAGCACAAGGTTTCTCAAAGTCAAAAGGTGAAAATGACTTGCCCTTTTTCCCCTTTTACCTTTTAAAGGTAAAAAAAATGCAAGTTTTTGTGGCATGTTCTTTTATTTTTATCTTTTTATTTCACTTTGACCTTATTTTCAAATTGGGGCATCTTTATACATCATTTTTCGAGAGCTAATTCACTAAATTCACATCAAAATCAAAATTTCATCATCAAATCAAAAATTTCAAACATTATAAAAAACTCATATCATCATCAGTGATTTACCTCCTGAGGGGGCATCATTAATACTAGCAACATCTTCCAATCAGAAACATATCAGAGTCAGATCAGGGGCATATCAATTAAAATTTTTCGACCAGGGGCAAAAATCAAAGGCAACAAATTTCAAAAGCAGGAATATTTTCTTTGAAGCAATGCATTTCACACATCACTTCAAAGAGGGGCAAAATGTATACATCTAAAAATGGTCACAGCTAATCAAGCTTGCTAATTAATTAAATATAAATTATTTAATTAATCTTCTAAAGTCATCTACATATAAATAAATTTAATTATTTATTTATATTGTTCACTTTTATAATTCTTCTACCTTAATTAAATAAATAACTTTTTTTAATTATTACCATCTTCAATATTCCTCTTAATTAAATTAAATAAATTGTATAATTTATTTAAATTAATTATTGTGTTATTCTAACTTTGAATATTTGAATTCAAATAATGGAATATTCCTCCAAACACCCTCTTCATATCATAGTTAAATTAAATATTATAAATATTTAATTTAATACCTTTTCTCACTCCACACATAATTAAATATTTCTAAATATTTAATTACCTTCCATTTTCATCTCTCACGCATAATTAAATATTACTTATTTAATTATGCAAACTTCTAAATTCATCATCACATGTAATTAAATAAATTTATTTATTTAATTATGAGATTTATCTCCTACTCACTTCTCAAATGACAACTTTTCTTCAAATCTGAAAGAGAAAATTTGTGTAGAAGGAAACCTTCCATTTCTCTTTCAACTTTCAAAAGTATCTCACTGTTCAAATGACAACTTTACTTCAGATCTGAAAGAGAAAATTTGTGTAGAAGGAAACCTTCCATTTCTCTCTCGAATTTCAAAAATCTCTCATCGTTCATCTCAACAAGCTTGATTTAAACCGTTGATCACATCAGCCAATCAGATTTTTTCGAAAACTCTTTAAATACAACTGCAAATCCAAGCATTGGTTACACTTGCATACACTTACATTCATGTGCACATGTTATTTTAATATCATCTAGCATTTATCAGTTTTAGCAATCATTTAGTAATCTCACATTTTAGCTATCATTTTTAGTTTTTTTAATTAAATCTTAGCATAGGCATGCATTCATTCTAAATATCGTTCTCTAGGAAGACATTTTGTTGAGCTTAGTACACAAAATCTGAGAGCAAGCCAGGTTCAACAAAAACACTGGAGATAGAGGAAAATGGGCACCTTCGAAGCATAAATGGAGTTTTCTTTCTCTTCTTTTAGATTATGCTCTGATTTAAAGTTTCATTGGTGTGTTTGATTCATTTTCAATTTACATATTTGATATGCATATTTTCATTCACACAGATATGTCATCCTAGTAGATGGTTTACATAGATTATCCTTTAATGGTCTTTTTCTTAGATGTCTTAAACAAATGAAAATCCCTATAGCCCTTGAGGAATCTCATGTTGGTGCTTGTGATGAACATTTTGGAGGAAGATCGTTAGTTAAAAATTAATCCGCATGGGATATTATTGGAGACATATGGAACAAGATTATTTCAAGCATGTTAAGAAATGTCACAAATGTCAAGAACATAACAATTTGATCCATGCTCTTGCTTTTGAACTTCGTGCCCAAGTTCCTATTTGGCCATTTTCAATACAGGGTTTGGATCTCATTGGAAATATATCTCTCCCCTCTTCATCTAGACACATGTTCATAATTACCACAACATATTATTTCATGAAATGGGTAAAAGCCATCCCTCTTTACTCCACAATAGGTGATGCAATTTTTTGTTTCATATTGGAACACATTATTGCTCACTTTGGCCTTCCTTCCACATTAATTTAAGACAATGGAACCCCATTTAAGAACAATGACATGAATTTTTTGGAAACATTCCACATTCAACACCGTTTCTCAACACCTTAATACCCACAATCTAATGGTCAAGCAAAATAAACTAATAAGACTCTCGAACAAATTTCGAGAAAAATGGTAAGTAAACACCATAAGGATTGGAACACTTAGTTATTTTATGCATTGTGGGCTTACCATACTAGTATTCGAACACTTATAGGAAACACACTTTATAACCTTATTTATGGCATCAATGCAAGAATGCCTTTAGAGTTAGAAATCCCTTCACTAAGGATTTCTCTTAGAGGGCTTATTGATGACACTATGTATAAATTAAAAAGAATACAAATTGAAATGCTTGATGAACAATGCATCAATGCTCTTGAGCATCTTCAAGCCCATTCCAAAAGGTGGAACGTAGTTACAATAATAATGTCATTCCACACTCATTTAACAAAGGTGATTTGGTGTTATATGAGAATCAATGTAATGTTAATATCACTTGGGTGAAAAAGGAAAATTTAGTCTGAATTGGTTAGGACACTTTGTAATTGATGAAATTTATGGGTCTAGTGAATATACATTAATGGAAACATATGGAACATCTCTCAAATAGCCTATTAATGCTGCATATTCGCACAAATATTACATTTAGCATTTCATTTGAATAGTATGTGTATTAAAGCATGTTGTTAGATATATTAGATAGATTTCTATTATCTTGCATTGCTTCATTCTTCATAAAGATTCCTTGGGTGTCTTGGAATATGTAGAGTAATTGTTCATTGTGTGGAATTATTACTTTATTTTTTTGCATACTATTCAAATCTCATGTGTGTTGTGTTAAATTAGATCATTACATGTATTTAATTTCTTAATTAGATCTTAAGTGCATTTTAGCTTAACACATAACACTTAATAAAAATGTGGTATCTAATTTAAACTTACATGTTTAGGTTAGATCACATAAAAACTTAGATCATGGAGACATTTATTAAATATTCTTACAAAGATTATTTAATAGATCACATTGCAATCTAAATCAAAACAAACATAAAATTCTAATATATATATATACATATCATTAAAATTTTATATACATGCAATCTCATATACAACAATGCTAGTGAGGCCTATGGCTACCAGACTCCTCAGGGCCTGGTCGCAGTGCCCGTTGTGAGATGACAGACTATGACCTAGTCATATAGCTCATTTTCTCTCATAGGCCCTGTAACTCACCTAAAGCAATCCCTTGCCATACCATCGTTGTGACATGCTCCTGATCTATGTGATATCTCTCAGCTTACACTCTAGTGATCTCTGCCTACAACTTGATGAGTTTCAACCGCATGAAGGCATGTGCCTCATTATCATTTGGAACCCGAGAAGCTCAAAGCTCCTCATATGAAGTTTGAAGCTATGTAAGCTCACCTCTCACTTGATCCTCCTCAGTAGCAGATAGATTAGCACACCTTGTGGTTTCCTTGTACATAGCCCTCCATCTCGCTAAGGACTCGAAAAGGTTAGCATGATGCCTTGCGCTAGGTGGTGGCATATGCTCCGCATGTATGTATATATCTAGGGGCAAGGAAGGGGCCATAGCTAGAGTGACTCAATGGAAGAGATCTCACCACTCTTGAGTACACACTACACAAAGAAAATAATTAAGAACATCAAAACATGCCATGATATATATAAAACTATATATGTATGTAATCTTAAAAACATAATAACATATCATTACCTGGATCTCCAACCCACCAATTGGGGTCTCATTATGGGATGATAGGCCCCTCATGTGCAGAAAGTGTGGAAGGTGCAATACCAATGGCCTCTCCATGCTCATGAATGTTGATGCATGCTACAACTACCAACTATGCTCGGGTGACTCGTGTGTGAAATATATGTCTCTCCTTAGGGGCATCTGTGGCCTCATCCATCTCATTAGAATCATCACTCATCTACTCTAGATCCTCCTCATCCTCATCCCCTAGGTCATTTACTCTGTCATCCTGATCTGTATCTCTAGTGACCATCTCCTCTCTCTCATCTCCTGACCTAGAAGAGGTCCAACATCACCTATGAGCTAATTATAAGGGAAGACATGTGTTGATTGTGCTCTCGACCAATAATGCTCATAGGCTATAGTGGTTCCTATGTCATCTAGGTTTGATGCTAAGGGAATGTAATGGTCCTCATCATCCTAGTCACTAAAGGACACATCATTAACCATGGGATGCTGAATGTCTCCAAGTCCAGAGCCACTCCATGATGATCTGAGGTATGTGGTTCATGGCCTCGATGGTACCTAAATCTATCCAAACTACCTCATAACCTAATCATAATAAAATGAAATCACTATATAGTCATGCTAACCTAGTAGGAGCCTATCCTACTGCATCCTAACAAGATGTTGTGTGTGATCTAGCCATTAGGGTATAGTGAGGTAGGGCCTCCATACTACCTCCTCTAAATAATTAAATTGAATCCTCCAAAATAACAAATCTTTGAACTCCCAATTCTATCTTAGATTATAGCTAAAAGATAATGGGTACCCCATGATTGCTACTATGGGATAACCTATAGGAATAGTACATATGGTATGCTCGAAGGCCCATACCTACAAGAGTGTACAATGTATTATGTTGTCTAACTCTCAATACACAAACCGCCTGAGATCATAGTAAAGGTGAGCCAACATATTGAAACCCCATGCATAAATTATGTGATGATGCTCCATATCACGAATAGTATGAATAGGGTCACAAGAGCTAATTCCATAGTGAAAACCATAATGCACCGCATCAACGGAGAGTGTGTGTGCAGGAGCCCTGATCTTTGCTTGCGTAATAGGATGATTGGTACAATACTCAATATCCTGTTGTATTTACATGTGTGTACAATCCTCCTTAATGTGGATGATATTAACCTAGATGATAGATGGAATGTGAAAGCATTTGCATGCCATCTCTCCACTGATTCCATAAGCATAGCATTATGATATCTCATTGGTGACATAATATAATCCAAAATAATCTAGTCTCACATAGAATGTCTATCTCCTTTGTGGTCAACTGGGTAACCTGCTCTCAAAGAAATGTAAACAATCTACCTCCTAAACACTGATGTGCGCAAGGTGGAACTTGGAAAAGAAGAAACAATGCATCAATAACATGCATAAAAATATTCATCAAATAATTAAAAATAAATTAAAGGTGCTCTAGGACACTCGGGTCAAACCTGGACACTTGGGCCATTTTTGGACGTGGTCACAAAACTCCTAGAAATAAAAATAAAATTATATAAAAGTAAAAATGCAAAGGTAAATCAATGAACAATGGACTAATTGTGTCTCATAGCAGACTAGATTCCATCTCATCTTGCAAAACTATCAGTTTAGGAGGCTCATACGATCGTCTGCTTGTAATTTTCAATCACTTTGCACAAGGTAATTTCTCAAAAGGTAAATGTCAAAATGATAGTTAGAAATGTTATTTTCATTCATATATACTTAATACTATTAAATAAGCATAGTTTATGCAAATTATATTTCATTCAAATTAGCATATTGGGGGCTAGAGAACTTTGTTTTTGATGCCATTTGTTGCATTGATTCATGGTTCCATCCTTGATCTTTTCCAATGTCTATCAATATGTGGTGTTGTAGACTCAATACCTTATTGTAAACATTCACATCATCAAGCAAAGCAATTTGATGTGGTTATATTGCTACCCTGACTCCACCTCCATAAAGCAAGCGGAATCAGGGGGCATACATCTACCCTCGAATTTGATTCTCTGTAGAAGTTTGATTTTGGATGACTAAAAAAAAGTTTTGTAGGATGGGGTTCCTAACATTGTAGTTTTGTAGATGACTACAATGGGGGATTCATTCTCCCTATTTATGAAAAATCCATACGAGTATCCTTTTTATAGTATGATCTAAGTCCTTTAAATTGCATATCCACATAGTGTCACATGGCTGCTAAAGTGGGGGCTAAATGTAGTGTAGAAAATTGTACTCCTTCTATGTGATAGTACAATTTCACACTTAGTTTGGACCTATTTTAGTGACCTCAATTTTATGCATTTTACCCTTCATAAATATGACCCTAAAACCCTTTATTATGCATCCCAAGGTTCATTTTAAACATTTTTTGACATTGCAACATGCATTGAATAAATGCATTTAATTAATTTAATGCCTCAAAAGTCATTAATATTGGATTTTTAGGCTAGGAACCATTCACCCTTGGGTGAATGGGTCCCCTTTAAGATCCAAATTAAAATTTTAAACATGTTTTTGGTGGCATTTTAAAGTCCTAGATTCAAGTTTTAAATGCCAGCTTTCAAGATTTAATAATTGAGAAATTACAAAGGAAGCCTATAAAGCCTAGTCTTTTCATCATTTTACACTAGGTTGAGAAAAAGATTAAGGAGATATTCAAAAAATTAGCATTGAAGGTCAAGATGAACATTCAAGCAAGCAAAGTCAAAGTCTTGGAGTAGAATTTCAATTGTTTTTGTAGGTCTTCAAGCTCATTTTGTGAAGATTGATCAGGCATTGTTCATGATTGAAGATTGATGCATATGGTGGATCATGATAGATTCTAGGTTTCGAGACATGATATTGGAAAATTTGTTGTCATTTATGTCAAAGGAGAGATTGGAGTTGCAGTGGATTTGGTTTTAGAAGAATTGGTGAAGGTTGATGAAGAAAGGAGCATGTACTAAAATTGTTGCAGAGTTGCTCAAAAAGTTGCAATGTTATGGAATATTGCTATGAGGTTACAAAAGTCACTTCTGAAGGTTTGTGGAGGAATCTGACCATAGATTTGACATGGTTTTTTTTAGAGGATTCGATTGGTTTGGTCTACATAATCAAAAGAGGTCAAATATGCTTAGGGAGGATTTAATTGTGCTCTTGGTTTGGTTTAGGGTTTTATTGTTAAACCCTAATTCTTGCAGTTATGGCACTAAATAGACTTTATGTTTTATCAATGAATAATAATTGGTCGTTGCAAGTCTCTTAAGTGATAAGTCATTGGTGTGATCGTCCCCCTTTTCCTAGTGTTTACTGGTCTAGAAAATATTTAAGGACCATAAGGTTTCCTAAGTCAGGCACAAAATATTTTCCTTCGGTTCGATCCATGGATGTGATCAAGGCTTGAAGATCAATGACCTCTCACCATCCTACTATGTGGCCGGTCCTCGTCTAGCCTTGTGAGATAATAGGCAATAGTGGAGATCGAGTGATGATGATCAAACGGTACTCGTGGTGTGTGTGGTGGGTCCCTAACTAGATAGCAAGCTAAGGACATGTGTCAAGTGGGACTAGCTAAAGGATGAGGTGAAAAAAGAGGGATGGTGACAAAAATGAAGGAGTTTAGACAAGAAGAAGGCTTGCAAAGAATAAGGAACAAATAATTTTTTTCTCTTCTATCACAAATTGAACCAAAGAGTTATATCGAGGCAGACAAGGATGGGAGTTGGATAAAAGTCATGGAAGAAGAGCTTAATCAGATTGAGAAGGAAAAAAATGGGAATTGGTTTCTAGATCCCCAAGCAAAAAATTCATAGGTACTAAATGGGTGTTTATAAACAAAATGAATGAGGATGGTGTTGTAGTAAGGAACAAGGCAAGGTTGGTGTGCAAAGGGTATGCAAAAGTTGAAGGCGTTGACTTTGAAGAAACATTTGGATCAGTGGCAAGATTAGAAGCAATAAGAATGTTTCTTGCATTCTCAGTTTATAAAGGATTTAAAGTTTATCAAATGGATGTTAAATCTTCATTTTTGAATGGAAACCTAGAAGAAGAAGTCTACATAGAACCATATGGGTTTCAAATTTCAGAACAAGAAGATTATGTATGTAGATTGAGGAAGGAATTGTATGGTCTAAAGCAAGCACCAAGAGCATGATATTCAAGGTTAGACCAATATCTACAACAAAAAGGATTCGAAAAGGGATGTGTAGATAGAAATTTGTACTTCAAATTAGAAGGGGATCATATGATAATTGTTATTGTGTATGTAGATGATATCATATTTGGAGGTAGCAATGATAAGACGTGTAAAGTATTTTCTACACATATGCAAGATGAATTTGAGATGTCAATGCTAGGAGAGCTATCATTTTTCATTGGTTTACAAATTTTAGAAATTGATAATGGGATATTTATATCTCAAACCAAGTATGATAAGGAAATGCTTAAAATTTTGGTATGGAGGATAGTAGACCAGTTAGTACCCCCATGATAATTGGTCATAAGTTGAGAAAATCAGATGAATCCTCAAATACAAATTAGATCATGTATAGGTCAATGATTGGAAGCTTCTTGTACTTAACTGCATCAAGGCTAGACATTATGCAAGCAATGTGTATGGTAGAAAGGTTTCAAGCTACTCCCAAGGAGTCTTGTGTCAATGTGGTGAAGAGAATTTTTAGATATATCAGAAGTACTGTTAACTATGGGTTTTGGTACCCCAAGAGTAAAGATTTTACTTTAACAACATATACATATGTTGATTGGGTTGGATGTGCAAATGATAGGAGAAGCACTAGAGGTTGCATTTTTCTTGGGAAATAAAATTGTGTCATGGATGAGAAAAAAGAAAGAATTAGTTGCAATTTCCACAACAAAAGAAGAATATGTAGCAACTGCAACATGTTGTACTTAGGTTTTATGGATGAAGTAGACGCTTAAATATATCAAGGTTGAGTACAGTGATCCTATCTCTATTCTTTGTGATAACTCAAGTGTAATTAAAATCTCAAAGAATATAGTGATGCATTCTAGAACCAAACATATGTAAATTAAGTATCACTTCATCAGAGAGAAGGTTGCAAATCAGGAAGTTATCATGGAGTATGTGCCAACTAAAGATCAAGTGGCTGAAATTTTTACAAAGCCTCTTCCCAAGGAATAATTTAAATATTTGAGGAAATTTTTTGGAGTAATTGCTCCCCAATCATATTACTAAAACTCTAGTGATAGGGCATAATTCTAGGGGGAGCTTCATTGGTATCTCATTCATCCCTAGAATTGAAAGGACAGATCAAGTTAGGTAAAAATGGTTGTACAAATTTCTAACGACTTGATGGTTGTAGATTCAAGAATCCACTCTTTCTCTTTGAATTGCTTATCAAAGGGGGAGAATATTCAAAGGGGGAGAAAGTGTACAAATCTTGAGGATGACCCTTTTCCATTAATGTCAAAGGGGGAGATTAGTGAAAATTCCTAGGCTAAGAAAATGGTGCAAAGCCTAGGGCGGAGCTACTATTGGTTTTAGACCAATGTCATACTTGGTATAGTGCAGTCCGAAAATTTAATTGGTTCAAAGCATGAAATGGCATAAAAATTGGTATTAGAGTTGGGTCACGGGTTTGAACCTCTCGCTTGCACTATGGGGATTATTGCAAGGTGTTTCCCTTGGTCTCCTTGTGTTGTGCATGCGTGGTGCTCAGGGTTTGTGAAATGGTTTAACCACCTTTCGTGGATCTTATCTAACTCTTGTATCAGGCATTGAAAGGTCGACCTTTTGGTGCAACAAAATTTCCAACACATGCAACTAGCCATTTCCCTTGATCTAATGACTTGTTTCCTAGTGATCCCATCTTCTATCTTCATTCTATTAGCCACCTAAAGCAAGGTATAATCATATTTTAGATCTATTAGGGGATTTGACTTCTCCCTAACTCTAGGTCTTGTGCTCAACATTCATGTTCATTAAGGGATATTATTATAACACACTTGAATAAGGTTTCTTTTCATTCTAGCTCTTAACAATCTTAGACACACTTAAGATTAGGGCTCTCACACAGTTTCAAGTTTTAGATATATTTATTTTTCATCAAGTTTTAATTACCAAACTTGAGGTTTGACCGAGGCAAACCCTCATACATAAAAACAATTTTTTTGTTTTGCTACAAGTACAGATTTGGAATCGAAGATTGAAAGGTATAGGAAAAAAGAGAAGATCAAAGGTTATATCAGAGTTTTACAATTTTAGAAAGGACTACAAAGACCCATTCGCTCTAGGGAAAATCTTTCTTAGGAGTAAACTTAGTAGAAGCTTTTTTGTGATAGGTGCATAAAATCACAACCTTCTTAGATTTGCTAGAACTTTGTGGATTCTACTAAATTAATGTTTCAAGTGTTAAATTGCACAATTGGGTTTGTTTACTATTTTTTAGTTTTTCTCCTAAAAGTTCATTTCAAGTTGATTTACCCCATCCTCAATCATAAGGAAAACAACAAGATCTCTATCAAGATTGTCTCACTTAAGGGTTAAAAGTAAATATTTCCCTAGGGGGTCTCTTTTTCCTAATGAAATAAGGAAAATAGGTGCATTCCCCATTCAAAACCTACCTCACCTACATTTTCCTCCATTTCACAATCTTATTGATAGAGAGACATAGGCTAGTGCTAAAGTTGCAAAAATGTAGAACATACATGTATCTATAAGAGAAGCTAGGGAAGAACCATTATAATAGGCACACAAATGCCATATTTATCTACAAGTCATAGGAGAGATAAGGCATGTGATTGGGTGGGAAACCCTAGCCAAATACTCTACAAATCAAGTGAAAACATGCGTACTTAAAATATCAAGGTGAAATCCTACTAGAAAGTCCCTAAAACCATATCCATTCCTCCACATTGATAAATATGTGGATAAATAATAAAGTATCCCATAAATTTTGTAGTAAAATCATAGCTAGGAATGGGCCTCTAACAGAAAAGTAGTCTTCAAATAATAAATGAAGCATGGGTGCCACTTTTATACTTAGAGTTGGTGAAAAATATATTTAAAATCATTCATGTAGCTCCAAGAATTAGATTTGGTAGTTGGGGAAGTCACCATAACATTAATGGTGATTTTGAAATCAAAATGTAAAAAGTTGATAGGTTTGTCCAAAAGTCTCTACGAGGTCGAAAGTCCCAAAAAGAACAAAGGTGATGGGAGTAGGGAATCTAGAATGGATTTGGATATTTGGACTTGGTCCAAATGTCTAAAGGGAACCCAAAATTTTGAAAGAACCAAAATTTCCAAAGGAAACAAAAAGTCTCAACAAGACATTTTGAAGAAAAGGGGGAATTAGGAATCAAGAATGGATTAGGAAATTTGGACTTTTTCAAATGTCCTTTTAGGACTTGAAATATTGAAAGGAAAAAATGAGGAAGAGGGGACTTGGAAAGAAAATAGACATTTGGACTTGGTTCCAATACTCCGACAAGACCAAAAGAGGTAGTGGGGACTCAAAAATAAAATGGACATTTGGACCTAGTCCAAATGTCCTTTCGGGAATCAATACTCTAATGAGACCAAAAGAGGAAGCATGGAATCAAAAAGAAAATGGATATTTGGACTTGGTACAAATTTCCTTTTGGGACGTAAAGTTCCAATGGGACCAAAAGAGGAAGTGTTGACTTGGAGAGATAATGGACATTTGGACTTGGTCCAAATGTCCTTTCAAGACCCAAAACTTTAATGAGATCGAAAGAGGAAGCATGGAATCAAAAAGAAAATGGATATTTGGACTTGGTACAAATTTCCTTTTGGGACGTAAAGTTCCAATGGGACCAAAAGAGGAAGTGTGGACTTGGAGAGATAATGGACATTTGGACTTGGTCCAAATGTCCTTTCAAGACCCAAAACTTTAATGAGATCGAAAGAGGAAGTAGGGACTTGAAAAGAAAATGGGCATTTGGACTTTATCCAAATATCCCTTTGGGACTTGAAACTCCAATGGGACCAAAAGAGGAAGTGGGGACTCAGAAAGAAAATAGACAATTGGGCTTTGTCCAAATGTCCTTTTGGGACCTGTAACTCTGACAGGACCAAAAGAGGAAACAGGGAGATTTAGCCACTTTTTTGAGATTTTTTCAAATGGGTATTTGATTGAAGTTGGAAAAGGGATAATACAACTACTAGAGGTATATTTGAGTATGATAAACCCATTAAGATTTCTCATATTGGTTATAGTTGATGGAAAATAAAAGGGGAGGAACAAAGTGGCAACAGTCTCCAATAGATTTCTACTCAGGCTAATATTTTAGAGTGAGCTTCCGTATAAGATCTTTTTCTTTCCTATAATATTTAGAAATCATTCCTTGAATTATAACCTTTTGATTTAGAGACACTATCTCTACTTCTAGTTTATCGTTCTTTTGAAATATATTTGTAAAGTATCTAATATTCCAATCTCTCAGCTTATTCTTAATAACAATAAGTTTTTTTGAAAACATGAAAATATTGGATCCTTTGGGCACTTATACCTTGATCCACCAATATTTCATATGGTCTTTCAGTGAGTTATTCCCTAACCACATATTTTTTAATTTAAATGGGCATTACGCTAGAGGGAAATCATTTTCTAAAATTAGATTTACTAGAAAGCAGTTTGATCTAGAGATTGGTAAGATCAAAGAATCCATTGTTATTAGAAGTTGGCACCATTTAGAGGATATGAGGAAATTTTCAAGGCATTATTCTATGTAGGTGAAACCTTTATTGTGATTTATCCAATTGTACTCACCATTTTTGGGTGGAATTTTGACCAAGTCATTGTCACTAACAAACATTATAAATTCTTACTATCTTTTATCAACATGGCTAATCCATCCTTTCTTTTTTGTTTGGAATAAAATTGAATTAAAATTCCCAATGAGTATAAAAATTTCATTGTTATTATAGGTAGAGATTAGATTAGTGATTTCAGACTATACATTTTTTGTCCTCTTCTTTGCAAGGGCCATACATGTTGATTAGAGAGAAAGATAAATTTGAACCAATGTGAGTGACTTGAGATGCTAGCCAATATTTGTTATCTTCCCAATCTTTAACTTGAATTTGTTGTGGTCTTCAAATAGTATAAGCTTATTGTCTATAAATGACACTTAACTAAACATTAATTTTTAGGAGCATTGAGGCCCCTAACATTTCAGGTTGTGATCTTCGTTGTGTCCTAAGGGAAGAGATTCCTCCCTTAGCCTTCAAAATATTGTTATTGGTGGTTTTATTGTTAGCAATAAAATACTTTGCACAATGCATCATATTTTATTTCTTGCAAATTGGTCTATTGATTATGTATCCAACAAGTCTATTTTTTTCGTCTTCATCAAAGTATTTTAAAGGCGGATTTGTTTAATCTTGTGGAAGATCTATTTTTTTTTAATTTTGGGAGGAGCTATGATTGGGGTATCATACCCAAATTTTTTTTCAAATAAGACTCTTTCTAAGTACCATAGCATTTATGCCACATGGAAGAATTATTTGCTTGTTAGATTGAATTTTGGGAGCAACATATAAGGTTTAATAAGTACATTTTTATCCAAATCACTTTCTATTGGGATTTTAGCGTTTACTTCATTCTTTTGTGTCCAAACTTTCTTTTCCTATGGAGGGGGGCATGAGCACATCGCATTTGAATTATTTATTTTACAAAATTTTAGGCAAATAAGAAATCCTCAATTTCTATTAACTAGATCCATATCTTGTTTCCCATTGTAAATGTGATTTATTTTGGTAATTATTATTTATTGCTGCCACTTGGAATCTAGCATATATGTATGAATATTTTCAAAGATTTTGGTGTCCAAATATAAGAGTGTTCCAAGCATCCTCCCTATCTTTTTTATTGGAAAAATGTATATATTAATAATAAATAGGGAATGAACAAAGACTAAAAAGGCTCTTTCAAGACACGAATCTTGAAAGAAGCCACAAAAGAGAGGATTCAACAACAAAGAAGATAAGCAGGAAACAACTGCATGTGATGAAATAGCTACAACTTGAAAATTACAATACATTCACTTTTCTCCAAGAGTATAGAGAACTTTCTCCTTTGTAAAAATTTAAATATATGTGAATAGAGATCTAAGGTGGTTCTTAGCAATAGTTACCAGTTGAGATTGCACTTGAGTTGTTTGTGTCTTAAGGTCTAAATTGCAACTAAGCTCTAAATTACAACTGAGTTTTTCTTTCAAGGCTCTAATAAGTGTTGACTTTTGTAAGATAATGCTAGAGAATAAACCATGCACAATTACTTCCATAGGCTAGAAGGCATTAGAGAAAATTTATTTACAACAAATTTTCCAAATATACAAAAGGATACATTGATGAAAAGATTATGAAACTATATTTTTTGAACAAATGAAACCCTAATAGTGATGTTTTCCATCTTAATTTTTTGTTAAATATAGCAAGGATAGAGGCCAAAGTTGTTTTCCAAATTTCCTGGGCATATTGTTGAACAAGACAACTAAGAGGGGGGTGAATTAGTTGTAGCAATTTTAACAATTAAAAATTTCACCAGAGGTTAGATAAATAACCATTCAAAAATCCTTTACTTTTCTAGCATGATGAATCATTAAGTGCAAAAATAGAAACTGAAAGAAGTAAAACCATACAAATAATAACACCAGATTTACGTGGAAAACCCAATGAGGGAAAAAAAATGGTGAGTATTACCTCACAATTTAAAGAATTCCAAAACTGAATACAAAGGCTCACTGCCAAGACAGTACTTACTTGTCCAAAACAATCCTGACTTACTATCCAATGAGGGACACTACCTGGAGGGATCATTTCCATAGAATTACAAACAAGATAGAAGAGGATTGTCACAAAGAGACAAACTATCTCAATGTAATAGATATTTCTACCATAATTCACTCACATACTTGCAGACATGCATCAAAGATGTTGGATACCTTCTCACATATGTATTTAATTTATCTTGCCTCTGTCTTGTCAACCATCAACATCTCAACTTGTACTTATATTATCTTCAAACTTGAAACCCATCCAAGGTTGACAACACACCATTTGCATTTACAAATTCAAATTAGGTTGGCACCAAAATGTTCCATGTTGGAATTAGAATGAGGGTGACCCAAATACATACTTAATGAGGACCTAAATAAGTCCCAACTCACCTCAAAACGCTTCCATAAACTTTGTGAGTAGTGTTTAACACAAGGTCAACCAACACCAGTGTAAAACACAAAATAATTAAGCACACACATCCTTAACATGATCCAATCTTTTCAAATAAAAAATTTCACTTGAACATGACCTCATCAACTTACACTTAGAATCACAAGTCATGAAACCAAAATAAAAAGAAATTCAAAGAAACTAAATTTCTCCTAGACCATAGCCAAACACACCAAAATGCACAATTCAAAACTAGTGAAGATATCTCGCACTATACAACAATCCAAAAGCCCAAATTCTGGATGCAACAACTATCAAAAATTATGAAAAACACCTCAAATCCTCACTAGCATAGCAGCACATCCCAGAGCATATCTCGAAGCATACACATACCTGCACACCTTCTTTATTACAGTTTTCTCAATATCCTCGAATATACAACTAAAAACTAATTTCCATGACATCAATGACAACAACAACCGGTTGGTAACTAGTTGACATCAATGAAAACACCTTCATACTTGCAACAATATCCCCCTTTATCATTGATGGCAATGCATGATGTGAAAAACCATCAAATACGATACAACAAATTTGAACCATCAATCTCTAGAATGCTTTCTCCCCCTTAATTTTTCACATGATAATTTCACCCCCTTTGACATTAATGGAAAAGGAAAAAGATATTTTACATTATTCTCCCCTTTGTCACCAAGAACTTTACCAATATTAAATAATCCCCCTTAGGAGTACACTCAATCAACTGCACAATGATAGCACAAGTCACTACCTTCTCCCCCTGAGAGGTAGCCACCAAACATCAGTCCAAAAAGAAGATAGATCCATAGATCCACTAGACTGATGCATATCCATATACATCTAGTTCAAGAAATAAGGGGAAATAACCCCTAACTTCTCTTGAAGATACTCACCTTTGTAGGTACATACTCGAGCTTTACTTCATTCTCCATGACCTTCTCTCTCAAAAAGTGATACATTATTGATATATGCTTTGTCCTTGAGTGCATCACTAGATTCTTTGAAATGTTAATTGCACTTGTATTATCACAAAAAATAGAGATGGGATCATCATGCATTACTTTGATATCCTTCAATGTCTATTTCATCCATAAAACTTGTGTACAATAGGATGTTGTAGCAATATACTCAAATTCTACAATGGATAAGGAAACTGAATCTTGCTTTTTACTTAACCATGACACTAATTTGCAACCAAGAAAGAATGCACCACCACTTGTATTTTTTCTGTTCATCAACACAACCTGCCCAATCTACATTTGTATAAGCACTTAGTGTAAAATCAGTATCCCTAGGATACCATAAACCATAATCCGAAGTACCATTCAAATATCTGAATATCCTCTTAACAACAACATGTGTTTCTTTAGGTTCTTCTTGAAATCTAGCCACAAGACAAACTAGATGCGTGATATCCGGTCTAGTAGTAGTTAAATAGAACAATCCTCCAATCATATATTTGTATTTTCTTTGATAAACCTTAGGTGAATTATCATCTTTACTCAATTTGCAGTCAGTCACTAAAGGAGTGCATACCAGTTTGGAACCATCCATCTCAAACTTATTCAATATTTCTTTTACATACTTTGACTATGAAATAAAAGCCCTTTTCTATTTGATTAATTTTCAGCCCAAGAAAGAAATTGATCTCACCAAACATATACATCTCAAACTCTTTTTGCATTTCTTTAGCAAACATTTTGCACATTGTTTCATTTCCTCCAAAGATAATATCATAAACATATACGACTACTATCGAGATTTTTTCATTTTCAATTTTGAAATATATATTGCTATTTGTCGTACCTTTATTGAAACCTTGTTGAATCAAGTATCTATCCAACTTTACATGACAAGCTCTAGGGGTTTGCTTCAATCCATATAAAGTCTTTTTCAATCTGTAGACCATATTCAAATTTCGGTTGATCTGTCAACTAAAATTCTTCTGGTTGATCCATGAGACTTCTTCTTCCAACTCGCCATTCAGAAATGTAGACTTTACATCCATCTGATAAACTTTAAAATCCTTATAAGAAGAAAATACCAAAAACATTCTAATAGCTTCCATCCTATCCACTAGAGAAAAAGTCTCTTGAAAATCTATACCTTCTACTTGTGATTAAACCTTACACACAAGCCTTGCTTTATTTCTGACTACTTCATTCTCATTCAACTTGTCTCTAAATACCCATTTTGATCCAATTATGTTTTTATCTGTTGTTCTAGGAGCTAATTCCTAGGTTTAATTTTTCTCAATCTGCATAAGTTCTTCCATTGCTCTCATCCAATGCTCATTTTACATGCTTCACTTACTGTCTTAGGTTCAACTATAGAAAGTAAACACAAATTTATTTTAGCAACAGTAGTAGCTTTGATTCTTGTCAATACTCCTTTTCTCTTGTCTCCACTAATTTGATCTTCAGAATGATTCTTTTGCAAATATTTAGGTGTCTTTGGGGACACCACCAAAGCTTCTTCTTCTTCATTTTTCTTTTCTTGTTTTTCAGCAACTTCTACTTCTCTGCAATCGGGTTCATTTGATAAATATCCATCAACTTCAATTGAATTATTCAATGCTTCATCAACCTTGACATTTTTTCTCTCTAAGATATTTCTCAACCTTTTATTGAAACATCTGCAAGCTTTGCTTCTAGTAGAGTATCCAAGGAAAATACCGTCATCACATCTTGCATCAAACTTTCCTAAATTCTCTTCATCTCTTTTGATATAACATTTGCTTCCAAATACCTTAAAATACTTGACAATAGGAATCCTTCCACACCATAGCTCATAGGGGGTTTTAGTTTTTTTAGCTTTTGCTTGAACTCGATTGAATACATAAACAACAGTGTGAATTGCTTCTCTCCAGTAAACTTGTAGTAGACTTGCCTCAATTATCATTGATCTTACAAATTATTGAATCATTTTATTCTTTCTTTCAACAACTCCATTTTATTGAGGAGTTCTAGGAGTAGATAATTTCCTTTTTATTCCATGAACATTCATAAAACATGTTAAACTCATTGGAGGTGAATTATCCATCTCTATCAAACCTCAAACATTTTATTCTCAAATTTGCTTCATTCTCAACCATAGCCTTAAATACCTTGAATTTATCTAATGCATCATATTTCTCTCTAAGAAAATTAACCCATGTCATTCTAGAGTAATCATCAATCAAAAGCATAAAATACCTATCACCTTGTATACTTCTCACCCTTGTAGGAGCACATAGATATGTATGGATCAAATCTAGTAGTCCGGTAGTAGATTGCTCCTTTGACCTAAAGTTATTTCTAGCTTGCTTTCCAAACTAACAATCCTTGCAAATAACATTAACAAGATTTGTTATTCTTGGTAAATCTCTCACAGCTTGTACAACACTGATTCTTACCATATTATCAAAATTCATCTGCCACATCCTCCACTGCCATGACCAAATATCATTAATCTGAGACATAAAGCAACATCCATCAACACCCTTAAGTTGATAAATATTTTCTTCAAACTTGTTTCTAGTAGAAATCACTATTTCAAATTCTTTCCTTCTTTCTTATCCTCAAACACAAGATTATATCTCTTACTAAACATCTGTCCAACACTCAAAAAATTATTCCTTAAACCCTTATCATAGTACACATCATCAGTAGTATGCTTGCTATCAAAACCGACTAAACCTATTGCACAAATCTTAGCACCAATATCATCTCCAAACTTAACTAAGCCTCCATCATATTTTTCAAGTTTAACAAACTTACTTTTGTCACCGGTCATATGATGTGAACAACCACTATCAACAACCTAGTAGTTCTTTTCTTGTTTAACACGAGGAGCAAAGATTGCAGTACCTTCAACTTTTTTCGGAGCCCTTTCCTTCACACATCTCTCAGTAGTTAGTATTAGCATAAGTAGATTCATATTTTATAGCCAAGAATAAGCATTCATTACTATCAAAATCTCCATAATCAGACTCATCATCAAAAATACCAACATCTTCATTTACATAATATTCTCTCTTGATCATCTTTCCTTTGTTTTCTTTTCCTTCTCTATGTTTATTCTTCTCAGCTCTTTTAGGCATCTTGAAGCATAATGACCGATTCCCCCAGAACTAAAACATTTGAAAGGTAACTTACCTTGATACTTACCAAAGCCCTTTTACATTCTTCTTACAAAGTTAGCTTCCACTTCATCGAATTTTTCTTCACCTAGATCTTCAAATTTTGTAGCCTTGAAAGTAGTTTTTGTCCTTGATCCATTTCTCAAGCTATGCTTTCTCATAAATGAGGTTAGAGTACCCAACAACTGATCTTTAGTATAGGTCTTATAATATACAAATTCCTCAATAGAAGATATCTTTTCACTATATGCATCAGGAATAGTTTTGAGAATATTCTTCACTATCCCATATTTTTCCACTATTGCACCAAGCCCTCGCATACCACCTACTAGCTCATCCACTCTCTATACATAGGATTTAATGTTCTCATCTTCAGACATTTTCATGATCTTGAATTGTGCCTCCAAATTATACAACTTTGATTCTTTATCCTTTTCATATCCTTCATGGATCTTTTCCAATATATCCCAAACCTCTTTAGTAGTCTTCAAATTACAACTTTAATTAATTTAGAATTGAGAGACTATTCTTCAAAATAAAATTTTCCTTATTGTTTGCTTCATGTGCATTGATCTCATCAACAATACTTGGACCATTAGTAGGAGAAGTATATGGAGTCTTATAAGCTTTTTCAAAATCATATGTAGAGTATTCCATATATATCCTTCCATCTTTTCCTTCCAAAAAGTGTAGTCACTGCCATCGAACTTAGGACACTCAATAAATATCTTGTTCGCCATCCCAGACCTTCCTTAAGTGGTTAAGATCTTCTCCAAGGAACCAAGCTCTGATACCATTTGTTGAACAAGACAACTAAGAGGAGGGGTGAAATAGTTGTAGCAATTTTAACAATTAAAACTTTCACCAAAGATTAGATCAATAACCATTCACAAATCCTTTACTTTGCTAGTATGATTAATCATTAAGTGCAAAAGCAGAAACTAAAATAAGTAAAACCATACACATAATAACACTAGATTTATGTGGAAAACCTAATGAGGGAAAAACCACGATGAGGATTAGCTCATAATATAAATAATTCCAAAACTGAATACAAAGGCTCACTGCTAAGATAGGAGTTGTCGAAAACAAGACTTACTATCCAATGAGGGCTCACTGCCATAGAAGTACAAAGAAGATAGAAGAGGATTGTCACATAGAGAAAAAATATCTCAATGCAACAAGTATTTCCACCACAATTCACTCATTATCACATAGAGAAAAAATATCTCAATGCAACAGATATTTCCACCATAATTCACTGACATACTTGCAAACATGTATTAAAGAAGTCAGACACCTCAACTCACTGCCTTTGGAACCCTAACATGAAACTCACTCTGATCTACTCAAATTCACATCACACACACTATCTTACATCTTTATTTCATTTATCTTACCTCTATCTTGTCTTCCATAAACACCACAACTTGTACTTATACCATCTTCAACCTTGAAACCCATCCAAGGTCAGCCACACACCATTTGCATTTACAAATTCAAATTAGGTCAGCGCCAAAAAATTATATGGTGGAATTATAATGAGGGAGACCCAAATGCATACTTAATGAGGACCTAAATAAGTCCCAACACGCCTAAACATGTTTTCATAAACTTCATGAGTAGTGTTTAACGCAAGGTCGACCAACACCAATGTAAAACACATAAAACAATTAAGCACACACTCCTTAACACCATCCAATCTTTTCGGACAAAAAAACTCACTTGAACATGACCTCATCAACTTACACTTAGAATCGCTAGACATGAAACCAAAATACAAAGAAATTCAGAGCAACTACATTTCTCCCAGACCACAACCAGGCACACCAAAATGCACAATTCACAACTAGTGAAGCATTGTACAACAATCCAAAAGCCCAAATTCTAGATACAACAACTATCAACAATCATGAATAACAACTCAGATCCTCACTAGCATAACAACACATCTCAGAGCATATCTCAAAGCATATACTGAATACCTACACACCTTCTTTATTATAATTTCCTCAATATCATCGACATATACAACTAAAAACCAATTTCGATGACATCAATGACAAAAAAAACCAATTAGTAACTAGTTGAAATCAATGACAACACCTTCATTCTTCCAACACATACTTGTACATCCAGAAAGCATGTTTATTGGTTTATAACTTGTGACAAAAAAGAAAATTTGGAGGAGTGGGTAGGGAGAAAGGTGAGACATTCTCCCACATCAATTTTATAGTGGATAATCTTCCATGCTAGAAATTATGATCTAGCTTTAGCTTTTGATTCTCAAATAGCAAGGCTCAAACTGAACATTTCAAATTTAACCTTGGTTACATTTGTATTGGTAGAAGAAGCTTATTATAGATTAACTTCAAAGGAAAGTTTCCTATATTAAAACCTAGAAACCACCTTCAATATTTAAAAAAATTGTAGGAAATGGGAGTATAAAGTTCCAATTGAAGATCCTGAAGGAAAATATCATGCACCTTAATTAAAATCACGTTTGAGTTGCAAGTCATTTTTCCAAGTTAATGATGAGAACTCCTAAATTTTCCTAAATTGAGTGATGCATTTTTTGAATAAAATCTTGCTCTGCAAATGATGATCAATGGAAAGAGGATGCTCATGTAAACAAATCAATCTATTCCACCAAATAGACGAAGTAGAGAAGCTCATCACATGACTAAGGTCTTGTCCTTTCCATTCAAGAAGAGAAGAAACTTTTTTCCACACTCAACCAACCTCTTTCCAAGAATTGTTGGTTTTAATTATAGCTATTTTGTGTCTAATAGGAGATTTCCATGGGGTTGTTGCATGAAAAGATCTATGAGGCATATCCATTGTGAAAGGGGATCAATTATTCCTAAACCCCCTTTATTTTTTGATTGAATACAATACAACCATGAAGCAATTGGATAGCCTTTTTTATTATTCAATTTTCCCCAAAGAAACCCTATAATTAATTGAGTTAGTTGATTATAGCTACTTTTTGAAGGAAGCCAACATGATGAAATGTAAACATGACTGGCTATGAGGATTTTCTTTGCAACTTGTATGTGTCCAGCCATAGAGAGAAATTTATTTGACCACAATTCAAGCTTTCTTTTTAATTTGTGTCTGAAAAATTTCCACATTTCAAATAATGAAACTCCTATCCCAAAGGGGATGCCAATGTATCTTGAAGTAACACCATGGATATTGAATTTCCATTGTGGGGATATCCAAGGAGGTGGATAATTAGATGAATTCATCCAAAATTTAGTTTTGTTAAGAGATAATTGGGAGCTAGTAGTTAAATAAAATAGGTCTAAGACTTTGAGGGTACTGCTAAGCTCTTCTTGAGAGTTTTGAATGAATAATAAGCTATCATCAACAAAATGAGAATTATGAGAAACTTCATCACCAAGTAGAGAAATACCAAGAATGAGGTTTTGAATTTTTGCATGAATTAAAAGGTACCCAAGCACATCAATAGTAAGGACATAAAGGAAGGGAGCTAAGGGGAAACCTTGCATTACTAATCTTTGAAGAGGAATAGTTTGAGAGATTGACCCATTACTAGCTAGGAAAGCACTAGCATCAACAACGAGGAGTTTTATGTGGGAAATGAGCTTGGGACAAAAGCCTAACCATTTAAGAACTTTTGATATGAATTGACACCTAATCCTATCATAAGATTTATCAAAATCCAATTTGATTAGCTAAGCAATTTTGTCTAGTTTGTTGAGCCGATTCCACAGTTTCTCGGGCTAGCACCAAGTTTTCAAGTATGAATCTTCCTCTAATAAAAACTAGTTTGCTTGGGCTTTAAAATTTATTGCATTGTATTTTTAATTTTTTTAGCAATAGTTTTATCTATAATCTTATAGGATTTGTTAGTAAGAGTAATCAGTCTCCACCCTGAAATGTTGTTCTCATTTTTTCCTTTAGGAATTCATTTAATCAACCCTTGATTAATAAAGGAACCCAAGGATCCTTGTGATAATTATTCTAGGTAGACCTCATAGAAGTCCTCTCTAATGAATGATCACATTTTCTATAAAATTTTGGAGGTAAGCCATCAATATCGAGACTTTTTGAGTTAGCTATATCCTACAAAGTAGCATCAAACTCTTAAAGGGTGAACAAGCCATCTAAGTAGGATTTTTGTTCAAGATAAATCTTATTGGGAATATAATTTCCAATCATATATTTAATAACATCTTGAATTTGATCACCTTCATTGGGATTCATAAACAACTGTTGATAGTGCTAAAAAAAGAGATTTGATATCATACCAACTATCATCTAGATTATCACATTTCTTCCCCTTGTGATCATATATAGACATTATTATTTCTTGAGAATGTTCGTGTTTGCTTGATAAATAAAAAATAACTTTTTTCCTAAATTGTCTCCTTCTTCCATCTAATAAAGCCTAGCCCTTAGTTGTGCAACTGAACCTCGGTAAAATTTAAATCTTCTAAGTTTCATTTTAGCAACAATCACAACATGTTTAAGATAGATGTTAGTTGGTACTAAATTTAAAAGAATTATATTCTTTATTCCAATTGGTATCTTAATTTTTTTTCCATTCTAGATCTTTTCTAGTCATTATTTTCTTATAAGATATTAGGAAGGTGGTGCAACAGATAATAGCTTCATTACACCATTGTAACCAACCAATTTTATGTTGAGGTCTAGGGGCTTCATTCCAAATGGAGATAAGAGAAGAAAGTCAGTCAGGATGGTTAAGGTGAGAGGTGTTGAGCTTGAAGGGTAGTCTAGTGGGCTGGGAATGATAAGAAGAAAGTTGATGAGTCTAGAAAATTGGGAGGTGATCTGAAAGGGAGGTAGTAGCATCAACTATAATAAGTGTGTTATGCAAAGAAGGGACAATGGAAAGAGAATCAACAACATAAAATCTATAAATATAGATAAGCTTCTTTAAATCATCCTCTCTTGAGTTAGACCAAGTGAACCAATGGTGGAAATGAGAATCTCTTTTGTCTACAATGGGGTCTAAAACTCCCATAGTATTCCTTGTTAGGATCCAAGCATCAAATTATTTTTGGTAAAGTTTATGAGGGTTGAACCAACTTTTATCATAATGGTTTTCCACCATGTTGAAATCAGCCCCTCAAACCCATTTAGTTATGGAGAGATTATTAACCATCCATTCCCAAAATTTGATTTGAGAGGGGGAATCATTAGTCCAACATAGATGGAGCAAAAACCAATGTATCTTCCTTGTACCAATAATAAGCACCACACACAATTATTATTGGTATCAAATCCTAAAGAAATGATAAAATTGGCTAACCAAGGTGCAATTCCTAACATTGAACCCCCACTTTTGTAACTATGAAGAAGTGAAAATTCACAAGTCTGATGTAATTTTCTTGCAAGAAATCAAAATTACATAAACTCGCCTACAATCCTGATGGAGGGATGGTTGGTTCTCTCTATCTTTTATGCACAATATTTAGACCATTATTCTACTGCTAGGTTATATAATCAGATTCAGTGGGGGCTATTGTAAGGCATATAATTGTTAGGGTTAAAAAATTTCTCCTATTTTTGCATGTATATGGTCATTTTTCCATCATCTAGACACCATCCTTTAGAATTATATTCAAGTCTTCTTTGATCAAGAAAACCACAAAGAAGAAACCATTTGGAAGGAATTTTAGGATAAATTGAGATGGCCAATTTTTTTGTGCGTCCAAAGCATAATGGTTTCCCTTGATAGTTTTGATACGATGAACCAACATATTATTGTAGTTTCTAATAGCATTTCAATATCAACTTTGATCTCTATAGAGACATCTATTTTTCTCTCAAGGAGATTTGGATGGCCGAGTTTTGAGTTGAATTTTTCCTTTCCTGAATTTTCACACAACAAAGGATTTCAATCATGATCCATTCCTTTTTTATTGTATGTAATCATATTTTGGTTATGGGGTTTATTATAATTTTTTAATGAATCCATATAAATTTCAATTTTCACTTAAGATTATTTTATCAAAATTCAATTCTACGTTTCATGGGAAATTGGGTCGAAGGTTTAGCCTATTCCAATTATGACACCTAACATGTTTAGATTTATCTTGATTACTATGACTTCTTAAGATAATAAAGAAGATTTAACCCAATCCTTTTCTTAAATAAACATTAGGATTCAATAGAGTTTAGCCTTAATCATTTTTAATCTAAATAATACAAGGATAAACTTATAGATTAACCTCCTATGGGCATGGGTCACTCAAAGGTTTTCTCTACTATATCAATAGTTAAGAAACACACTCATAAATCTATAATTATTATTTCCCTTTAATAAATCAATAGTCTAAAATTCTCCCAATAGATTAATGATTAAGATTCATATAATTTTATTTGAATTGAATAATAATTTTTTTGATATATAAAAAGGCTATAAAGGGCCAACCCAAATCTACATTGAAATGAACCAGGTCATTGCCGAAAAACTGCCATAACAAAAAGTTACAAAAAACATAGGGCTTTATGCCCACGACACTCATCTACACTTCCCAAACATTGGTCTTCAATCTTTCATGCTTCCCTCCATCTCCTCGCATCCACTGGCAGCAACCGGAAGAGCTAGTGTTATCCCCGGTTCGATTGCCCTATGTGCAACAGAGCTCTTTTAGCAGAGCGATGCAGCCCAGTACTTCAATCATTCTTGCTGCCTCGTCCTTGTCAACACTCCAGATTAGAAAGGGGACCCAAGGCCCGATGTAGTGGAGGACCAATTTTGGCCAAATTCTGCCCATAGGGTAGAGCCCCCATCCCACGACTGCCATCTATAAATAATGCTCCATCTCTTCGTGCCAACAGGCTTTGACCAATCAACACATTAGCCACCTGATTGAGTCCTTGCTCTCCTGGGCATGAAGTAGCCATACCATGAAAATGGAAGCTAGGTCTGGGTTCGCCCAGTAGCGGTAGGAGTAGATGTGAACCTTTGTGCCCATGATTCTCCTCACTACTTTCAAAATCTCCATGTCGTCCGCGTTGAAAACTTTCTGCAATCTCTCGTCTGTGATCACCCCCCTAAATGCCATTTGCCTCTCCTTTGCTCCCAAACAGATTGATGCCTCCATCTCTGATCCTTTTTTAGTTTGGAAAATAATGAGGGCTGATGTTGTTTTAAACATCAACCGCTGTCAATCCCAACCGGTCATGGAGGCCTTACTGACATCTTAATTAACCTCTCTCAGCCGATGGAGACCCCAAATCATCCTCCATGTCGTCCTTCACACGTGCTTTCACGTTGCTATTAACTCCCTGCCAACAACACGCTCATCATTTACCTCAGTTTTTGTTTTGTATAGAGTATGTACCTCTCCATTGCCTTCCCAATATATATGTGCCACCTTGAAATATTTAAATTTAGCTAACTCTTGCAAGATACGATTTAGCAGTTTATCGAGTTTCCAATTCGGAGTTAATCCTCTGCGAATTGCATTGATCATAATCAATGTTTTCTTGAAGCCCAAATGATATCATAGGTTAATCCCATGCCAGGCAATCTGCATTTCTGCTTCATTGTTGGTGCCAATTCCCAGGCTTATGGCCTTTTCTGCTACAGTCTTCTCTTCATGATCCATGATGATACACCCCACCCCTGCTGGGCCGGGGTTTCCCCTTGCTGCTCCATTAAAATTCACTTTGATCCAGCCCTCATCCAGCGGGTGTCATTTTACATCTCTCCACAGATTTGAGATTTGATCAACCTGACAAGCCCCATAAATGGAGGTTGAATTGAATAATATTAAAATCATACTTTGTTGCCAAAATAATTTTTTAACTATTTAACCTTTTGTGTTCCCATAAATGGAGGTTGAATTGAATAATATTAAAATCATACTTTGTTGCCAAATTAATTTTTTAACTATTTAACCTTTTGTGTTCAGGGAACATGGAGACTTGACAAGGAAAACCAAACTATACTATTTCCTCAACTCAATTTAATAAAGCAATTTATCAATCATGTAAATAAGACAATGGCTGAGCAAGATCCAAAATTAATCCTCCTGCCATACATGGACCATTAGGAATGTTAGACTAGAATTTGGAACTCTTAGAAACTTCTCTAAAAATTTCTCTAAGCTAACTTCCATTTAAATTTTTATTAAAAATAGTTCCCAATATTCCCAAAATAATACATAATTTATAGAATCATATTTCTTACGGAGAAATACAAATCCTCCGACTTTGACATAATTTTTTTAGACATAGAATATAAAATTATTAAGCTCTATAGCTTCATCATATAAGGAAATCAATTGACACTTAACTAATTTGAACTACTCATTTGGGATTATAGTCTTTATGATCCATTACTTTGCTTTTCACTAGAATTATAAACACAAGTTAATATAATTATAATTTATCATGGACACTACATGATATCATCTAGGTGAAAGAAATAAAATAGATATTTTCTTGTGTTTATGTGTATTTTATTATTTATATCAAATAAGTATATTTAAAGTGTGTGGAAAATATCCAGTTGGCCTAATCAAACCATAATTTAAGTTAGGATCGACAAATCAAAAAGAGAAAATACTTTTAAATGTGAAATTAAACAACTAAGAGAGAAATATTAGAGAAAAAGTGTATAAAGATGCACCCATGGAGAGATTTAGAAATTTTAGAAAATGCTTAGAATTAAGAAAATAAAGTTTCTAGAATTTTTTGGCTAGTTATAACAAAAATACTATCATAAGGAATCTTACACTAAAAGGGGTCACCTTACTTTAGTTTGGAGAGATGTGAAACTTATAGAGAAGGTTTAGGTTTGTGTGCTATTTAACTATCTATATGGATACCTATTAGGAAAATAAACAAAAGATAAAGTAAATGATAAAATACGTTAATTAGACCTAAGAATGTAAGAAATATAATGAAACAAAGAAATTAAAATAATTATACTTGAAATTCCTATGGTTGGAAATAGTGGAATTAGGTTAGAATTTTTTTTAGAAATTGTATGAGGGAATTTGAAGTTCTATCACATAAGGAAATTGTCATACAAAATCTTACATCCATGGTGATGATAAAACCTTCTCATTACTCCCAAAGGGTGCCTATTCCTCTCCTAACACCCAAGGTGGCAGCCTAGTCAAGAGGGGGTGACTTGATCCATAGTGGCAAAAATAATAAAAATTATAAAGATTTATTATGTGATTTACAACACTTTTATAGATTTTTCACCAATTTTTCCATAATAAGCCTACAAAGTAAGGTGGTTAAGTGTGAGTCCACCTCAATTGATCCCCTTGTGGGAGTTCAATCATTAATATACATGAAAACTATAATTAAAAATAATATTATAAATATATAGACAATAAAATAAAATTAATTTAAAGCATAGAATGCAAAACCCTAGTTGGCATGGCAAAGGCAATAAGCAAGCTAGGCTAGAAAAGAAGAGATAAAGAGATAGTAATGAAATATTAAATAGAAATAAGATGAAATAAAAATGGATAAAATGGGAAGAGGTGTGAGAGGAGAGATATAAAGCAATAAATTAAGGGAATTTTTGGGGAATAAAAAAGGAAATTGGGAAGGAAAAAGAAAACTAGGGAAGTAGGGGGTAAGAAGTGGAAAAGAGAGGGTGAGAGAGAAAAATAATGTTAAATGGATATAAAGTGGATGATTAATGGATTTAAGGTGAATGAGAGTGGTAGGACAAGGATAAATTTTAGAATTAGGGGAAGTAGTGCAAACCCCGAGGGATTTGGGGAGAAGGAAAGGCTAACATAGTAGAAAAACTAATAAATTAGTTACCCATGGATAAAGAGCGATATGCGATAATGTCTACAAGACTTTGAAAATTATTGCAAAGAATAAGGGGTTTACCACAACAATTCCTCAATGAAATATAAACTTAAATACACTCATTCCTTTGGAGAAATTTCCTCAAATTAATGATCATGTGAGGAATTGGCAATTTATGTATTAAAAATGAGGAACACATGAGCTACTTTATAGAATTTTGAAGGGAAATTAGAAAAAAAAAACTATAAGGGCCTAACCATCACCATCAAACATATTTACCATTCAATTTTTTTAGTGAGGGGATGTATCGACACTATCACCACCTTACCTAGGGGGATACAAATATTGTTTCATCTAAGAAGACCTATTTTTTAGGGAAAGTTAAGAAGGGTGTTGTTTAAGGGTAGTTATTATTAGTTAAGATTAGATATAATATGCAAGATTTTAAGATGAAAATAAGAGGTTTAGATACACATGAGAGAGATGATAATGCATTTAATATTTTGATCAAGTGGGAAAGAAGGGGCCTTAATAATTGGAAGAAAGGGGTAAGAGGAACATAAAGAAAAAGAAACAAACATTTATTAAATAAGAGAAAGGTGAGAAATATTCAACAAAAAAGGAATGAACATTATAAAAGTAAAAATAAAGAAATAAAAAAGATAAAATAATTCCTAGGAAGGGGAGAAGGGGCTAATATAGGGTAAAAACACATAAAATGAAAAAGAACTAAAATAGGTGTAAAGCGTAATAAAATGAATTATAGATAATGCAATTTTTGTTATTACATTTATCCTCTCATTTAGTAGGCTCATGGGATGTAAATGAAGAATATTTCTATGGTAAGAGTATAGTGACATATATAGATAATCATGGAATACAACGGATGCAATACTATTCAGAGAGATACTAATCAAACACATGGTTCTAGATCTTAATTTTTAGGTGCATGTTCTATTTCTAATAAAAAATTCATAGCAAGTAGTCATTATAAATTGAAAAAAGAAAACACATAATAAATATATAGGAAATATAAAAAATAACTAAAACACAATAAATAGGGTATGATCTAATTGTAAACTAGAAAAAATGTGTATCTACCATATCTTGAAATGTCTCTAAAAAATAGTAAAAATAATATAAAAACTTGACCATTTTATCTTGGTGGATGGATAAAACTCCTTTAGAAATTACTAAAAATAATATAAAAAAGTAACCATTTTATTTTGGGGGATAGATCTATGAAAATTTTCTCGATAAAAGAACCATCGAAAGAGAAAGTAGGTCGGATAATGATGTATACATGACAAAAACCTTGCAAAAGTAAGTGGAAATAGGAAACTAGATAATGGTAACTAGAAATTAAATATAAATAAAACTTGATATTGTTCAGTGGTCACAATTATAAGGTTTTTAAGGTAGCTACCCAACAATGAGGCTAGGATAGACCCAAGGTGTTAGTGTTGATGAAGATAATCAATAAAACATAAAAGGTAAATGGATAAGTGGTAAAATGATGTTGAGGGATACACCCTTGGTATAGTAAAAGTGATAATGTCATCAACAGTTATATGGTAGCCATAAAATTTTATATAGAAAATTATCCAAAATTGATAGTATGGTACAACCATCATGATCATCATCAATATCAAGGAGTGGAATTAAGTGATATACAATATATTTCCCCACTTAAATTGAATAAAAAGAGTGATAATGATGGGAGTCAATCAATTTAAGGAAAATAAGAATAGGATAAAGGAATAATGCCAAGGATTATGATGCAAGAGAGTTTCTCAAACCCTCTAAACTCACTTTAATAACATGAGAGATAATTCCAAAATTGATTCAGACAATACCAAAAATTGGTAACAATTATGATTGTTTTATTGCTCGAAATCTCATGTATTACATGGGATCCTAGCAAATTGAAAATACAATGTTTGCAGCCATTTTAATTGATGGAAAACATCACAAATCAGATTTATATGTTTGATACAAGTAACAAGATCAATCATAGGTCAGCTTTCTTCAATATCACTTCTTCCTATAACATCATTCTCCTTCTACTTGCAATATTTTCTTGAGAATCATTGGCACAATGCACCTGCAATCTTTAAAAAATATTTGTTGTATATTACCTTAGACCTACAACAATAATGTCTTCTCACCTCTCCCAAAAAAAACTATGCCCCTCTCTCCTATCACCAAATTCTAGAAAAAATAAAATCAAACAAAATTGCCAAGCCGCCTCTTTCTTGCTTCCACTATCTCCTTCAATTATGTAACTCCCATCTCCATATCCAACCTGGGAAAAGCTAATAAAAATAATCAAATATAATATTAATTACTCCAAAGCATGTTCAAACAACTCCTAGGAATAAAAGCCATATTGAATAGTTGGTAACTAAGATTCTCCACTCCTAACAAATAGGAGCCTTTTTTGAAAAATACATTGCCAACACCATATGGGTGTCCAACTTTTCCTGTAGCTATTGATGAGTTTTTAAATGATCTGTAAAAAATTGTAAATCCCCAAGAAAACCCATGCCTAAGTTGTCTTTTTTCCTTTTCAAATATTAAAATGCACTCAAAACTATCCCCCACTACAACAATCGTAACATAAATAAAACCAATTATTTAAAATATTATTTTTGGCCTAAGATCATCAATTTATTTCTCAAAAAATTACTCAAACCAAGCCAACATAAAAATTTAATCTTTTTGGTTGATGCAAGATTGCCAAAAACCGTGGATGCTCCTGCATCAGACACCAATGGTAGAAAGGAAAGTAACCTTGTCACTTCTCAAAAGGAAAACCAAGAAAATTAACCTCAACTTTTGACAACCAAGATGAGTATTTAATAGGTCTTCACTCTATATCAAAAGAAAAACTCAAGGGAATGATGCTGAAACTCGATGTCAGTAAGGCTTACGATCAGGTGGATTGGAGGTTCCTGCTAGTTGTAATGAGGTGGTTTGGATTTTTAGAGGATTAGGTACAAATGATTCATTACTATATTTCTACCCCTAGATACTCTGTTTCCGTCAATGGCTTGTTGTGCAATTTTTTTGGAGCTACTAAGGGACTAAGGCAAGGCGACCCTATTTCATCGTTCCTCTTTGTCATCATGGCGGAAGCTATGGGCAGACTATTTGGAAGACTATGAGAATCTAAGGTATGGAAAGGTATATTGGTGGCTCCCAATTTTGATCCAGTTACACATCTTCAATTCGCAGATGACACTCATCTATTTGGGGAAGCCACTGTGAGGGAGGCAGAGGTAATAGGAGAGGCTTTAGACAAATACATCGATGCTTCTGGCCAAGTCCTAAACAAGGAGAAATCCATAATTATATTCTTCAACACCAAGTGGGAAATTCAAAAGAAGATAGCTCAGGTTCTTGGTTTTTCGATCTCTTGTCTGCTTATGAAGCATCTTGGGGTTCCTCTTTTCACGGGCACTTGTAGATCAAGCCTGTGGGGGGAACTGTTGGAACAATGTCGTATCAAATCCAATGCTTGGAAGCTAAAATGGTTGTCATTCACGAGCATAATTTAGATGGTTAAATCTATTCTCTTAGCCCTTCCAATCTATGCCATGTCCTGTTTTAAATTCCCCAATAAAGTAATTACCAATCTTGAAGGATTTCTCAAGCGCTTCTTGTGGGATGGTGCCAAGGATGGCAAACATATTCCACTACTTAGTTGGGAGACTGCTTGCCTCCAGAAAGATGGTGGTGCGGGTCTTAGAAAGCTGGAGTTGGTCAACCGGGCACTTGGTGCAAAATTATGCTGGAAAATGGTGAAAGAGCCGAATAGGATGTGGTGCCGACTACTTCAAAAGAAATACCTGGACGATATTGATCCTAATAGGATATTGACCTTGGAAAATTCGATTGGTGGATCGACCACTTGGAAACTCATATGGGAAAGCAGGAACATAATCATAGAGCACATTTCCTGGTGAATTGGTAATGGCAAGAAGGTTGAATTCTGGTTGGATTCATGGGAAGGTTATATCCCATTGGCTGAGGAAGTTGGTGGGGGTGGTGATTATTCAGCATGGGTGGTGGCTAGCGGACTACGTCTGTTCAAAAGCGGATGGTTGCTTTGGTTGGATTCCCCTAAACTGCGGTCTTGTCTCCTTAGAGCAGGAACAAAGAATTACTGACGCACTAAAGAAAAGAAGAATCTATCTATCTGTGTTAGAAGATGAAGTTTTTTGGTGTGGGGCACACTCTGGTAATTACTCGGTCAAAATGGGATACAAAATGCAAACTGTGCAACATGCTTCTAGGATTTGGCCCCATCAACTATGTTGGAACTCAAAAACTCTACCCAAGGCTGGGGCATTTCTTTGGATGGCTCTACACCAAAGTATTCTTACTGGCGATCGATTACCCACATATGGCATCCAGGGACCCTCAGTCTGTGTGCTTTGTCGTGCTAACGGTGAATCAGACAACCACCTTTTGTTGGCCTACCCCTTCGCTACGAAATGCTGGGACTGGCTTATGAAATCGCTAGGATGGAAAACCCCCTGACAACTAGACCTGTATGACTTCTTGTTGGGATGGCTGGTCAAATAAAGGAATGATTTGTGGAGTGGCGTGTGGCTATCCTCACCCTTATTGGTGGTTTGGAATATCTGGAAAGAGCACAATAGGCGCATATTCTGTGAGCAGGCCATGTGCGTGGATGAAGTCATAAAACGAATTGAACATGGTATTTGTGAAGTGGCCAATACCAAATGCCATGTAAACAAAAAAACAATATTCTCCAATTGGGACAATGATCTACAAAAAACCTAGAAAGCTCTGAAACCTCCACGGCTCGATCCTACTAAACAAACCAATCAGCGAGCAAAAGTTAAATGGTTGTTACCGAGGCCTGGTAGGCACAAGCTAAATTTTGATGGGGCTGCCAAAGGTAACCACAGGGCGACTGGTTCTGGATGTCTGATCAGAAACGATATTGGAGTTTTTGTTGGGGTAGTGGCTCGCAAGCTGGGCACCACCACTAACAATGATGCCAAGTTTGAGGCTCTTGCTATTAGAGTAGATTTATGTATCAAACTGAAAATCTTAAATGTTGACATTGAAGGCGATTCTATCATATGTGTTAATGCAATCAGAAAGAAGCATGTAGCTAATTGGAAATTACAATGTTGGATTCCCATCATTAATGACCTCTTGAATAAGCTTGAATCATACTCGATTGGCCACATATATAGGGAGGCCAACTCTACTGCAGATGTGCTGGAAAAATAGGGAGTTGGTTTGGTGGGTGAGGAAAAAGTGTGCCTACTAGACAATTTGCCTACCAAGGTGATCAACATTGTCAAGAATGAAGCACTACGGATGTTGGACGTGATGCACGATTAGCCTAGATGGTAGTCGAAGAAAAAGAAACTTCCTTTGGCTCGGTGCTTATTTTGTGTTGGGGTGGAGAAAAAGTATAACATTGCTGATCACTTGTCCTTCTTGGTGGAAATCTCATTCTGTTTGCTGAGATTGTCCTTAATTGGTTGGTTGAATTTGTTGTGGGTGTTGGTTATCTTTACCATTGTACTTTGCTAATCTGGTCATGTTGTCATGCACTCTATAATGTTTTACTTATCAATTTTTGGGAGCTACCCCCTCTGGTAGCACTTATCTATCAAAAAAAAACTCTTAACTAAATAAAATAAAAGTTTGTTAAATAATTGTGGAGTAAAAAATAAATCTTTGTAAATAAAAATAAAGTATCAAATACTAAATAAAAAAGAATGTATATTATTTTTATATTAAATATAGTGGAATAAATCATTACAACATTTGACCATCAGTTACTGTATAATGCACATGAAGGCTACATTTTATAGAGGTTGAGACTGAAACATACAAAATAAACTTAAAACTACAGACTTGCAAAATGGAGCCCAAGTTTAAATTCGTTGCAGCCTTATATAACTATCTATCCTGCTAAAACTGAAACTAGAGAGTTGGAAATAAAGATGCAAAAGGCCCAAATCAGACCACATCACCAATTTGCAAACTTATTTTCCAATTATAACTGAAGCTTGGGTCTCTGAAAGTGTTGCATTTGTTGTTCATTTTGTATACAATTTTGCAATTATAGACATAAATAGTCTCAAGCGGATGAAACAACAACATTATTAAACACCTTCTGGAATTCATGAAGGGCCCTCAGAAAGACTCCATCTTCCTTAACGCCTTTGTGGTGGGCATTTTTAGACATTAGTGCCTCCCTAGGAACCGTTATTGCATCCTCCTTCAGCTGCCTCCAGAATTTAGACATTACGATCTCCAAATGCATCACAACCTATGAAATAATACTAGCACATGTGAGTCTTTTAGAAGACTCAGTAAGCAATCTCTTGCTTCTCTTAAACTTCTCCTCATTCCTAGCAATCTAGATATGCCACAAAATCTCGGTGGATAAACAAAACCAGAATAATTTAAAATCTTTATTAAGCTTCATTTCATAAAGAATAACATGTTCCCACAAGAATCTGTCATTTCTATCCCAAATGTATAAGTCTTTACAAAAACATTTCCACACTTCTTTAGCATACAAGCAATCAAAAAAAATATGATTGATGGATTCAGGAGTTCTACACAAACTACAAATATCTATATCATTAGAAGTGATTTTGAAAGGAACTTTGTGCAGAGTGATTAACCACCTAAAGTGAGCCTTCTTGGGCTCCTTAACATTGTACCACATGGTGTTGAACACATTTTTCCACTGAGTATCAGAAAGAGAAACATTCCAACAGTTATTGAGATGATCCTTAATAGAACTATCATTGGTGAGAGTGTTATAAATCATTTTAGCTTTTAAATCAGAGAGCATCGAGCCATCTTTCCAAACAAAATCATTGGAAATGTCTAGGGTCTTGTCCATGTCATTTGGAAAAATGACATCTCTACATGCCATATGGAGAGTGTTATAAGTCCTCCAACTGGAGTCAGCCAAATTGAATTCATCAAACAAGCTGCTCCAGTCTCTAATATGACCATTTGAGAGAATATCTTTGAAGGTAAGGATGCCTTTCTGAGCCCACTTCTTCGTAGAACAACCCTGAAGTAAAGCCAAGGGTTTAGACTTATGATCCAGGTTCCACCAAATGGAACTGAAGGGGTAGCAATTGACTTTATTGTTGCAAGAGTAAATATAATCTTTAGTTAGCTTCACGTTGTGCTTAACTAACTCCCAAGCTTTCCATAGGCTTTTAAAAACCATGGAACCGGCAGCGACCATAGGGTGCTTACCAAAGAGAATATCACTAATGGGCAGGGCTTTCCAAGAATTAGCATTCTTGGGGGTGGATAAAAGGATGTTATTCCTCACAAGGATTTTCCAAGGCTCATTGCCAACTAGCGCCTTTATGATCCACTTGGCAGCCAGAGCAGTGCCCTAAAGCCTGAGGTCCTTCAAGCCAATCTGACCTCGCAACTTGTCAAGGCAACACCAATTCCAATTAACCGAGTGCTTTTTCCTTCTACCTTTCCCATCCGACCAAAGGAAGGATCTAATTCTCTTCTAGATTTCATTAACTTGATAACTGCTGAAGAACCAAACTGAGGCGAAATAGATGCTGTACAAAGAAAGTATCTTTTGAAAAACTTGAGCTCTCCTAGCCAGTGAAAGGTATTATTTATTCCAACCCGCCATCTTCTTTTAAATTTTCTCCCTAATCCAGAGCCACATATCCTTCAGGTTGGGACTGACAGCAAAGGGAATTCCAAGATACCAAACTTGCTTATTAGGACCTCCCCATTGGAACTCATAATGCTTAACCCAATCGGGAGGGGTCTCCTGCCAATCGAGGAGACAAGATTTAGCAATAGAGACTTTAGCACCAGATGTACGACATAAAAGAGTTAATTTTTTCATTAGGGCCTGCATGTTTTCTTCCTCTAGTTCAAGGAATAAAGCCGTATCATCAACACACTGGATGTTCAGGATCTTAGTCTGGTCAGAGAGTTTTATGCCTTTGATCTTGGGGGACACGGTGTTCTCCCTAAGTAAGTAGTGAAGGGCATCGGAAGTAATGACAAAAAGAGCCAGAGCCAAAGGGCAGCCCTGTCTGATCGACCTTCCCAAATTGAACTCATTAGAGAGGGATCCATTTACATCCACCTGAGCAGTGGCATCTTTTAGGATAGTGTCAATCATTTTGCAAAAGTTAACTAGAAATTCAAAAGCCTCAAGGATGGTCCTTAGGAAGGCCCATTCGACCCTATCATAAGCTTTCTTGAAGTCCAACAGGAGCATGGCAACATTTTGATTGGAGTGCCTAGCCCATTCCAAGGATTCCCAACTTGTAATAAGATTTTCCAGGATATATCTACCTTTGATGAATCTCGTTTGAGTGTTATTAATGAACTTGGGGAGGATATCCGCCAGCCTTAATGCAATCACCTTGGCAAGAATCTTGTAGGAGACATTTAGGAGAGTAATAGGTCTCCAATTTTTGATAAGTGTCTTGTCCCCCCCTTTCGGAAGGAGCTTAATGCTGCCCCTGTTTATATTCCTTCCCAGGGATCCTTTCACTAGAGCTTCTTGATACACTTGCAGTAAGTCTTCATTGATCCAATCAAGAAAGGCTTTGTAGAATTCAATGGGCAAGCCATCCCCACCAAGAGATTTATCATTGCTCATCGAGAGGATGCCCTTCTTGATTTCTTTTTCAGTAATGTCAGCGTCCAAAGCCAATGCATCTTCCTTGGAGATCTTTTGGGGGATAATACCTCTAATGAACATCCTAGCATTGAGACTCTCTTCACTACCACTTTCCGCACAAAAAAGATTTTTGAAGTAGGAATGTAATTGGCTCATAATACCATCCTGGGTAGTGAGTGTATTTCCACCATCACAGATCTGCTCAATCTGCTCCTTAAATTTTATCTCCTTCAAGAATCTAAAGAAGAGCCTTTATCACCACAACTCACCTAGTTGAGCTTAGCTCGAACCTTGAGCCCTTGTATCTTGTGATTTTGAATCTTTCTCAGTTGGTTCTTAGCCAAGATGAGTTCCCCACAAAGAGCCTCATCATTTGGATTCTTTTGAACCTTAGTTTCAAAAAAGAGCAACCTCTTGTGCAATTCAACTTCTTCCATCCTGCTATCCAAAGCCTTTTTCTTCCCAATGGTCTGGAAGAACTTGGTCCAGCAAAGGACATTCTGATCCCATCTATCAATGGCATTTAGATCTTTCAACATCCATTTATTGACTTCTCTGAGGGTGGATATTGCATCCACACAGTCCCTGTCGTCCAAGAGGTAGGTATTCAACTTAAACAAGGGAGACTTGACAACCTGCTGAGGCCGGCCATGAGCAGCGATCAAAGTGGCTTTAATGGGGTGATGGTTAGATAAAGTGTACGGATGGACACTCACCTTAAGCCCATCATTGTTAGGCTGAAAACTAAAAAAATCTTGGTTTGCATAAAATATGTCAAGCCTGTAGTAGATCCTCTTACCCCCCTTCTGGGAGTTGCACCAAGTATACCAAATGCCTTGGCATTCCTTCTTACCCCCTTCCACTGGGTCAAATAAGTTTAACTTGGCTTTCATCCTAAGCCAAAATAACTTTTCACTACCCTTCCAGCCCATGTCAAGACCCCCCCACTTGTCCTCCAAGTGCTCCACCATATTGAAGTCTCCCCCAAAAAACCAAGGGACATCCGATAGGTCCATTAACCACTGCCAAAGACTAATTCTTTCTTTGTAGTCATTTGGTCCACAGATAGAACAAATGCCGACTTTGCAATCCCCTTTTTCAATAGTGATCCAGACTGCTATGTTACAGGGAGAGATTCCTTGGCCAGAGACATAATGAGACCATTTGTTAGAGAGGAGAATGGTCGCTACCCCCCTACCCCTATCATGAAAGGTGGTAAAATGTGAGGACCCATTCCAGATGAATTTTAGATTAGTATCAAGTGTGAACCCCGTGGCTTTGGTTTCTTGCAAGAGCACTACATCCTTGTTAGCCTCCATATTTAGAAATCTCCGCACAATATACTTCTTTTCAGGGGACTCCAGTCCTCTAACATTCCAAGAAATACAGTTAAAATTCATTATCAAAGTTCAAGGGAGTTTCTTCTGGATCACCCTTGAAGTGATCAAAATACTTAGTAACTCTACCCTCCACCTTCGCCCTTTTAGGGAGAGGAGCTGGGAGCACAAGACTAGTTTTTTTCCTCTTATTTTTAACCAACTAAGTTCCTCCTCCATTCACAACCAAAGGTGTCCCATACTTCCTTGGTCGCCCAGGACCAACTTTGGTCTTGGGCATATGTAAAGGCCACTTATTAGTGATATTTTCCTTGACACAACATCCTATGGTAACCGTGGGTTCCATGTTGCAGTTTAGAGAGGAATTATTATTCCCAACTTCCTTGGTAAGGTGGGGGTCAAATGTCACACACTTATTGTTTCCCTCCATAGTAGAGACTGCATCCATGCATCCTATAGGGGCCAAATGGTTGTCTTTTATATTAGAGGCATTAACCTTAGAAAATTCTTCCTCCCCAGAAGCCACGAATGTCGTGGGTGAGAGTTGGTGGTTGGGGATCAGGTTAGCGGTGTCCATTGAAATAGTGAAGTCTGATTCCTTGGAATCTCTACAACTCTTCCCCCCTGAATCAAGATGAGAACTGAAAGTTTCACTTGAGTTACAACCATTATTAACCATCTCATCACCAAAATGCAGGGTGTAATGTTTGGTGAGAGCACTTTTATTTAAATCTGGGGCAGAGTTACCAGTTGGTGGAACCACCTCCTCATCCCCAACCATCGACCCCTCATCCATTGTGTCCGAGTTTTGGTAATTAAGTTTAAGATGGAACTGATTATCGCCTCTAGAGAGACAACCTTCTGACACCTGGGGTGCGAGCCTAAAGCCTGCGAGCCAATCTTTAAGATGGTTCACATGAATTCTTTCTCTAATTTTCCTTAAAGCCAACTGCTAGGTGTTGAATTTCTGCCTTAGGAAACTGTCAATATCAAAATTCGGGGGAGGAGAGTGATTGGGACCAGCAAGGGGGGAGGCAAGCTTGGTGTTAGAACCCCCACCAACCACCAGGCCGACAGAAAACTCACTATCAACAAATGTATCACCCACACTATTTAGCGGGGTCAAGGATGGGAACCTAGCCGTCAAGGTACAATCGGATGGAATTACATCATTCTCCATGTGTGCCTCCAGGATAGAATCTGACGCTGACAGTGCCTCCCCTTGGTGGCAAGGATTCTTCGCCCGGGTGGATAGGGTGGGAGCGATAACCTGTTGAGAGGCGATCCTGAAGTTGTTAGGGTCTGACTGGTCCTCATGCATAGGAGACGAGTCCTGGGTGCCTTTAGCAGACTTTTTATGGATTAAGGGACACCTTGAACAAAAGTGGCCCTCCTTTCTGCACATGTAGCAGGCATTTAATCCGCCTAACACCTCCAGTAGACAAGTAAATTCACTTTCATCATCAGAGATCACAATTCTACCCAAAAATTCAACTCCAGGCATCAAAGAGACCAAAGCACGAGCATTTAGGTGTGGGAGGGAGACCTTTGCCTCATCCACCCTAAGAACCACACCGAATGGTGCAAGAATTTGGTTAATAATCTTCCAAAACTCGGGTGGGAGATTCTTAATCACAACCCATATGGGACATGATAGGGCTAAAATTTCCTCGACAATGGCCGCATGTGACCACGCAAGAGCCCTGAAACTACAACCCCCAACATTCCAATAAGGTTTTGCCAGCAGTTTTTCTTGCATTTCACAGTTCTTTAAAAAAATCACAAATAATCCTTTTTGGAGCATCCTGCAGAAATTAACTTGAATGCCAAACTTGTTGGCCCAAACATTGATAAACCAAGAATCAAGAAATTTGTGGGCTGGTAATTTGTTTACATCCAATGCCACAAAGAAAATAGCAGTATTTTTCAATCTATTTCTTTCAGAATTAATAACATATTTCATCTCAAGATTAGGAACAAGTTTAGCAGAATAAGAGCGCTCAGGGAAAGCCTTACCTTCCACGCTCCCACCATTATTGAGACCGCTTACCTCCGGAGCTACTTCAACCGCGAACTTGGCACCAGCAGGGATTACTGGGCCACTATTTGAGACCACATCCTTAAAGGATTTTGGGAGAATGTGCACCGAATCCCCGTTAGAGAGGGGGTCGGGGGGTCCATGCCCCCTTCCACCAAGAAGGACAATCAGCGCACTAGGTTTCAACGTGCTCACAGGCGACAGGGAAGAACATGAAAGAGCATCGAGAAAAAAGAAAAAGAAAACGAAAAAGGCACAAAAATAAAATAACTCCACCGCAAAGCCAAACCTCTGTGGAGGAGGGCACAACCTCCCCCACCCGAAGCCACGTAATAACCAGGCCCCACAATCCGCGCGACCTTGAAACCTGCGTCAGGGCTGGCCACCAAAATCTCCCATTTTTAATACCGAGTAACTCCTTTTGAATATTAGAGTAGTAAAAAACTAATAGTTAATCACTTCAGCGTTTTGGTTCTCTCATATGGATCCACATAATGTATATTATTATATCAACGATTTTAATTAATATATTTATATTATTTTAAAAGTAAGATAATAATATTATATAAATATATTATCATACAAAATTATATTTGAAAAATTAAAAATATAAAATAATTTATTATATAAAATTTGTTTCAAATCCTTCATTATATATATTTAATATTTTACAAATATAAAACTTGTTTCATCATCTTTCATTATATATATTTATTATGAACCCATTTTTTAAAGTTTGTAAGTTATTAAATGATTTATTGTATAAAATTTATTTCAAAATCTTTCATTACATATAATATTTATTATTAAATATTTTACATCATTTTTCATTATATATTTTTTATTAAACAATTTTTTAAATTAATTATATAAAATTTTATATTATTTAAACATCCTTAAAATATATTTAGAAAGAGGGCATCATCATATTTCATTATATATACTTATTATTAAAACATTTTTTAATTAATTACTTAAAGTTTTATATTATTTAAACACCCTTTATATATATATTTTTAAAGAACAGGGCATTTCTAATTAATCTGCCCTTAGGTGTAATGTATCTCATAGGAATAATAACAAGGTTTTCTTTTAATATGCTGTCCTATGTTTTTCCTCCAGCGGAGTATTTATCCGAAAATGTCCCAGCATATTTATTTCCATATGAAACGTGGGAGTAAAATATAAGTTTAAAAGTAAAAACGGATATACAAAGTTTACGAACGGAGTCCCTAAAAAAACGGTAATATGAAAATGATAGCATACGATAATGTCGGGGGAATAGGCCCGGCCGCCTAAGAAGTGTACCCTTAGAATGTGCCGGTTAAGCCCGGCCCCACAAAACTAGTGTAGAGATCCTTGCACACCCACCACCATGATTGTTACGTACCCCACTATCAACACCACCTAAGGGTATTAGCAAGCTATGGAATTTTATTCCTAAAAATTATGCAGACCTTATAAAACGTTCAATGATGGAATTCGGGCCAATCTTTCAAAAGATTCCCCAAATGTTGATGAGTGACACAAACACCCCGAAATGTCTATGCAACCACGTCTAGCCCAGTCTACCACAAGTTGTTAATGGCTGCCATTCTTGAGCCCAGATCACACAGAAACGTAAAAAGAGAAACCAGAATTCAAACTTCTGTATTGCCTCCAGTATAATGTGGTCTTCACCAATATGTAGCTTGCGTGCAACTAGCTCCACATTCCTGTTGTTTTGTAGTGCTTGATTTGCAGGGGCTTTAAGAACATCTCCTTGCTTGGCATTCTTCAATAGGGGCTCTGTAACTTGCTTTTTGATGTCATTGCTCACCAAGTTTGATTTCCAAGGGAGTGCAATCTGGGAATCGATCTCATCCTTAAAACGATAGTCTTGTATCAAAATCTTTGCAAGAACAATGAGAGGTGTTGTAAGAAGTAGCAAAAAGTTGGCAAGACATGGGAAAGTGCAGGCTCATATTGGCTACTCATGTTGATGATCCACACATTTGCTATGAAATTTAACAAGGATAAATTCTAAGCTTCCTTTTTTTTGTTCCTTTTCATCGACCTCTAAGAGAAAGGGATGGTGCACCAAAAGCACCCACAAATTAGAGCCCATGACATTAGTATTAGTTGAGTAGGGAGGGAGAGATGTAAATAAAAAATAGAATTATATGTATATTTTTAAGTATAATGTTATATTATAAATTGTATATTTAAATCAACTATGATTATTTATTATATTTTATATAATGTAGATTATTATATATAGAGGTAAATATTTAATATATATTTTAAAATATTATTATATTATAAAATTATATATTTATATATTAAATAAATTATATATTAATTTTTATAATATTTATTTTTATTATTAAGTATTATATTTTATATATTATGTAGTTAAATATATAATATTTTTAGTATAATATTATTTAAATTAATATATAACAAATCTAACAATTTAAGTGATTTCTAATGGATTGAGGAGGGGACAAAGGAGAGAGGGAGAGCAAAGGGAGAGAGAGAGAGAGGGAGAACAAAGGGAGAGCAAAGGGGAGAGATAGAAAGGGGATGGGGATGAGATATATACAGATAATAAGAGATAGAGTGAGGAAGATAGAAAAATGGAGAGATATATAGATAGGTAGAGTGAGAGAGAGAGAGGGGACAAAGAGAGAAGTGAAGAGATGAGAGGAGGGTGAGAGGGAAAGGTGATAAAGAGAGAAGAAACACAAAATTATTTCTCCCTCTCTCTATATATAGAGAGGGGGTAGCATTACTTAATTTCCCAATTCCCCACTATTCTATTTTGTCATGTAGATCTTGGAAATGTATTTTTATTGACACCTTTCATCTACATATCAAAAAAATATTATTGCATGCCTATGAATGTGTAGTTCTTGGATAGACAAGTGGAAAAGTCAATTGCATTGCTTAGGGAAAGCTTACGAAATATTAGAGAATCAAACAAGAAAATAGAGAAAAATACTAATATATTAGGGGAGAGGGGCCAATAGTTGGTTAGATCCTATTGTAGGAGAGAAGTGACACATGTTGCAAAAATGTCATAATAAGTAAAGATTTATTGGTAATGGTTAATATTTACATATTTATTTTATATATGAAATCTATATTGTAATTATATTTTATAAAATTTAAACTATGAAATATATTTATTTTATATAGAAAATTTATATTATAATTAAATAGTTATATATTATGCTATATAAAGTATTAAAAATAAATTAAATATATTATGCAATAATATAAATGTTACATTGAAGGAATCCCTTCTATGAGAGGGAGTGAGCTACATTCAACATGAACCATTAATTTTATCTTAAAACAATGCAAGATAATTAAAGACATCCTCACAACATAGGAAAATATTGAATAAAAATTAGAATAAGCAAATTCAAAATAGACGACCCAATCAACAATGATGAAGCAAGATTAATTGTTTCCATTAATGGAGCATTATAATTCTAAACATGGAATAAAATGTGGCAATAAACAAACTATTAGTCTATTGATTAAGATTTGTGTTTCATATGAGCAAAATTACAAAGGAATTTATCACAAACCACAAGGGAATTCTCATATTGAATATTTAACCCTATGCAACTTTATATTTGGCATATAATTGAATCCCAGGGATAAGCTAATGATCATGCAAGGAAGGGATTTTATGATTCAAATCTAGTCAAATTGTTGACATCTAAGCCTTTAATGGGTGAAATATTTAGATACTTCTCCATAGACATTCCAGGAAACACTCCTCCATGAATTTTACCCACATTTATAGGAGCACCATCCAACACAAGCCACTAAGAATCTGCCATAATTGGCTCCTTCGAGCCACAAACATGTCACCAAATTTGGTATTGTAAGAGCTAGATCTATAACATTTAATATACCTTAGAGAAGGGTGGCTTGTTTCCTCCACCTTATTTAAATGTGTCTAAAACATCAATTCTTCAACTTGATTAGGTTATATTGTTATATTTGCTTCCCTTTTCTCCTTGCTTGGATGACTTTTTCTATTTCTATTTTAATTTAATATCTTATGTATAACCTATTTCTAGGGACATTGGCTCCTATGATTTGAACTTAGAGCCTTTATGAGAAATTATGGAATTGGAATTTGCTCGCTCACGGGAGTAGAGCCTTGAAGAATAGGTGATCACTTTGTTTAAATATTTCTTTGGGATGAAGGGAGTAGACATGACAAGGACAATTAAGGTTTGAATTCTCTACAACTTTAACACAAACATGATATTTTAGAGAATTAGAGCCAAAAAAAGAGAATCCATACATTACAATTGCAAAGAACTTAAACAAGAGTTGGATTTTTGGATTAAATGATCCTATCCAAGCTAGGCTTCCACCCAAAAATAAGAGGTCATAAGAATGAAGTATCAAGCTTCTTTTTCCTCACTTGGTGGATCACGAGAGCGACAAGCTCTTGCACCATAAGCTTCCTATCTCCAAAATGAAACATCACACACACATTCAATTTACCATCAGCCAAAGATACAATTTGCACACACTTGTCAAACTCTCCTATCATCAAATCATTGTTAGAGAAGGCTTTCTAAGATAGTTGTAATTGACAGAGCCTAAAAGCTACTATAATAGTCTTGTTTGAAGTAGCCCAAGAAAAAGTAAATGTGATCACCTTTAAACTTTGCTCCATCATATCTTGTCATATTTTAATGAAAATACAGGCTTGATCCTTTTGACATATAGAAGAAGCTCAGAAATGGCTCTAGAATCATCTTTAAGAATATCACAACCATCTTGAAAAATAGGATTATGAAGAGAGAATATTGATCATGCCATTTACCTACATCAAGTTACCTCCCTTGATAGCCTCCTTGAATTAATATGTCTATTTAAAATATTTAAATATCTTGCCAAGAATAACTTATGCAAAAGATGTAGCCTAATTGGGAATATACATGACATGGAGCAACAATATATGGTGGAAATAAGTGACATTCACCAAATTTTGCAATTACAATTAATGTATTATTCTCTACAATGTGGTCTTTAGAGATTTCTTCCACTAATGTATTTTTTGTGTTACAAGTTTTATTTTATATACTAATATTAAGTGAGGCCCTTTACATGTGGGCGTGTTGGTGAGATCTCTTATAATGTTTTTATTTTTATGCAATATATAGAGGGGTTTAGGTTTAGGTTTAGGTTTTAATACAAAAATAATAATTCTAGTACATTTTGTTTCATTAAAAAATAATAAACAAAATAATACTAAGAAAATCAAATACTTAATTATAGACTTATGTATGATATGAATTGTGAAAACATATTTTCAAATAATATAATGAGACAAACTAAATAGTGTAACAATTTTATCACACTAATAAGGACTCTAAACAATACGAATTAGAGCACTCAAGAGACCAAAGGATGTCAACCTATTTCAACAAACTCATGCATTTTAGCAAAGCTTACAAATGAACTTTCTAGATTTGATTCATGCTTGAACTTCAAAGTGACCGACCACTTAAATAACTTCTTCACCATAAATGTCATCTAACACTCCCATTCAAACCCTTTTGACTTTGATTTTGTCACATCTCTCTATTGATTGAATAAGATTTACATAGCTAAAAAGTGAAACAAAGAGCATAAGAGAGATGGAGAAGTAGATGGAGAGATATAGAGAGGAAGAAACAAAGGGGAATAACAAGCTAGAGAGAGAGAAAATAGAGAATGAAAGAAAGAGATATGTATAGAGAGAGAGATAGAAAAAGAGATTTAATAATAGAAGAATAAAGAACAATAGAAAGGGAGAATGATAAAGAGTGGAAGAAAAACAAACAAAGATAGAGAAAGATAAAGATAAAGAGAGACAAAGGAAGAGAGATAAAGTTGTAAATGTGTGACCACTCAATCCAACGCTGACGCTTGTCAAGTTTTTAATCATACACACAACTTCATTTGCTTAACGGTATGCTAATTGACCTAATGTATTCTATGATTGTATTTACAAGAAAAAAACAAATCACTACTTAACCTTCCACAATTCTTCAACATGCCCATTCCACACAAAGATACAAAAATTAATTTTAAATAATAGATTAAATCTTAGATGAATAAATCTACCAAAATAATTAAATCATTTTTTAGAGTCAAACATTAAAAACATCTACTCCAAATAACCAAAAAAAGAAAAGGTTGGTCACACGTTTATGCTTTGATAAGATTTTAAATTTACTTTCTAATTTTCTTCAAAAATTGAATCTACACTCTCTAATAAAAAAAAGCTCCCTAGTAATTACCCGCGTCATCTCACAAAATTTAAAGTCTTATATTTTGTCTCTATCCGTTATTGAAAATTTTGGAAACTCCAAATGCTTTCGAGATGGCCGCAATGCAATAGACTCAATTAATCTGCTCTTTTTCTAGTCTTCGATCTTTCTATCCGTTGCCTAACGGTAGGAGTGATCTTGAGATGTTTATTTTAGTGCAGCGAATTCCCAGCATTGCAACGATCGAATCATTTTGCTTCCTTAGTCTACGCTGCGTTGTTTTATTTTTGCCGTGTTGTTGTGAAGGGCTCTTCGCTCTTCATTCTCTTTTGTCTGTGCTTTAGAACTAAAATGAACAGTGCAGAGAATTGTTTTCAGCAGGGAATTTGGAATCTTCGCATTAATTTTATTTGAAGACGTCTTGCCATCATTTGTAATAGGTTTGGTGTTGTTTTGGGATTTCTTCTTCTTCTTTTCTTTCGGTGTTGAATTTTTTTTAATAGGCAAGTAAATTCTCAGTGTCTGATCACTTGATTTTTTCAGGGACAAGTTTTTCAAGGGTGTAAGCGAGTTGTGCTGGTGCTGGGCTCGCTGCATCTCTATTCGGCTTGGACAAGGTTAGGGAAAAAATTCAAATCCTAATAGATTATATTATTTAATTGCTATTTGCTTTTTAGATTGTTTTTAGGGTCGATTAAATTGTGCTTTGTTCTCTTTTATTTTAAATATAAGCAACCCCATTCCTCTATGCTTTTTTTCCTGCAAAGTTTGTTTTATTTTTACATTGTAAGTATAAATATCTATCGCCATTTTATTGTAAAATTTCCTTGAGAGTATTTAGAATTACACAGATAAGGACATGATTGAATGTAAGGGTTAATATTATCATTTTCAATACTGCGATCTTAGGTACCTGCCCATTTTCTTTTTTACCTGCAAAGTTTGTTTCATTCTTATATTAAAAATAATTTCTATCACCAATTTATTGTAAAATTTCCTTGAGAGTATTTAGAATTACACAGATAAGGACATGATTGAATGTAAGGGTTAATATTATCATTTTCAATACTGCGATCTTAGGTACCTGCCCATTTTCTTTTTGCCCTGCAAAGTTTGTTTCATTCTTATATTAAAAATGAGAGTATTTAGAATTACACAGATAAGGGCATGATTGAATGTAAGGGTTAATATTATTATTTTCAATACTGTGATCTTAGTTACCTGCCCATTTTCTTTTTTCCCTGCAAAGTTTGTTTCATTCTTATAGTAAAAAGAATTTCTATCACCACTTTATTATAAAATTGCCTTGATAGTATTTAAAACTACACAGATTAGGACATGGTTGAATTTAAGGGTTAAGATTATCATTTTCAATACTGTGATCTTAGGTATCTGTCCATTTGATTTAAATATTATTAAGTCTATGGTTCCATGAAGGGGGTTGGCTAAAAGTTTTCAGCAGGGGGCTGCTGAGTTCTTTTAGATTTTTAAGTTCTTTTCTGTCGAGAAATTTGAAGTGAGGATTTTTAGATAAAATATATCAATATATGCAAGTAAAAATGAGAATAAAAAATATGTCATGCAAAATGCCACAAAGATATAGATGTTCTTAAATTGATGGAGGAAGCTTTCAGCCCTCCTTCTAGCAATAGAGTTTGCAGATATATAATCATATATACTTAAATTGGTGGAGGACACTTTCAGTCCTCCTTTCCTAGTACCAACCTAAATTTTGCATATATAGGACTGCTATTTTATAGAGAAAAAATGACATTAATCTTGTAGCTACATTTTTCAATTCCATGAAACTGTATTAGGAGTAAAGCATAGGAGTCCAAGTTCCTATCATACGAACAAATTATAAGAGTCGGTTTTGAATCTTTGGCCCAAAAATACTTGTATAAGATATTGTTGCTCAACTATTTATGGGCTAATTCCAATTTTTTAGTGGTATCTAAAATCTTGAAAAACTTGGTCTACACGTTACTTGCACTTAGGAAACATAAAGTGATGCATTGACAATTTTTAATCCTTGATGTATAAAGTCTTTTGTAGTGGTATCCAAATTTTTCAAAAATTCTGGCCTATAGTTTAAGGCATAGAAGCATAAATCCTTAAAAAATCACGATTTTTGTGGTTTTTAAAAATTCCTCAAGCTTGCCAATTTTTTCCTCAATTTTTTCAGGATTTTTTGCAGACTGTTGATTGGCAAAAAATTGTTGAAAATCACGATTTTTTTTCACATTAAAATCACAAAAAAAAGCGCCATAAATTGCTCTAACAAATATTGCGTTTAAAAACCCTAAATTTGGCGCATTTTTTGCTATAAATCAGGGTCGCGATAAGTTAAGCGTGACCGTTGTTGACTCTGCAGTCTACCCTACATACACGCGCGAATGGGTTCCTTTTTGCTTTGAACTTTAAGATCGCAGTCTTGTCAATATGCCCTAAAATAAAGTAAACCGCAACAAAATAAAGCAAGGGATTCTTCATTAATCAAAATAAGCAATTCCATCCATTTTCACTATTCATGCTTGTGTAAGGTGACCTTATAAATGGTTATAGCATTTACCACCTCCATGCCAAGAAAAATTTAGAAGCTAACTTTGATGACCATGTTAGTCAAAACTGTACATATGAAACCTGTACAAAGAATGAGCAGTCTACACCAAATCAGTCCAAATTGTAAATAACTTTATTGTATCATTTTAAGTTCACTGTCTTTTTAGATGTTAGGTGATAGGCTTGACTCTATTGCTCTCAGATAAAACATTGATCAAATTTTTCCTAGAGATTTTGAAGTCCTCATATGGCCCAAGTTTGTCCCAAGGTCCCCCCAAAAAACCATTTGTGGTACCTATACAAAAATCAACGATCATACTACTTTGTCTCTCTTTTTGTCATAGATTAATCATCATTTAAATGTCAAGTCAAATCAGTTGTAGTCTTCTACCTGTCAGGTTGTAGGGTTATCATGTTTTGGTCTAGTTTTTTAGCTAACTCTTGCAAAATGTCCAAGGTTATACCATTCCAAAATGTAAAACGATGAGGTTCCTCATTGATGATGACTGCAGCAATGAAATGAAAGTATGTAAATGTCTAATACTAAATCTATAACCTGCATAGCCTACAGGCACTTTACTTTACATAGAGAATATTAAAAATAATTTCACTTCATGTTCAAAACTTATAAAATAGCTCTCGAAGGATTTCAATCCCGCACCCATTTTTATGCCAAGCATGCAGATTATGTCTGTAATTCAAAGACATCATTTTGCAAGCTTGAAATCAGAGACAGTACATTACCGTGAATTCAAACTGCATTCTCTGATTGCAAGCTTGCACAGCTTTAAAGAGTATCTGCCTAAGATTTTAACCATTCTCTTGGACTGGTAATGCATTGTCTCTGATTTCAAGCTTGCACAGCTTTAAAGAGTATCTGCCTAAGATTTTAACCCTTAGCAAATCCTTTATTTTATCACACTTATTTTTTCATCCTCCACTTTATTTCATTCATGTCAGTGCCTTCTCAAAGCTTTTGGTCACTTGTATCATTTATGACTCCTTCATACACTAGCCTTTTCCACTTTTCTCAGATGTCATTTCTGCAAAAGTTTTACATGACAATTGATTCCATATCTCAAATATACACTACTCTATTGTATGAGGTGCTCCAACTGATCTTTAGTTCACAACCTAAGCAAGAAACAGATGCCTTTAAGCTCAACAAACATAAACTTGATAAACAACATGCAAGCTTTCTACAATTCATGGGTTAAAATATCTATTTTATTTACTCTCTATATCTCTATGCTATTGAAATGACCTTAAATTTCAAAAAAGAGTAGCATTTGTCTCTTTTTCTACAGTTTTTTACATTTTTTTCAAATCCAATTTTTTCAAAAAATCCTGAACTTTTGGTTTGCTGATTTTTTCCCCAAATGATTTTTGCTGCTATGGACTTTAAGGTGTAGTCTTTTCTTATTTCTACATTATGCTTCACTCAAAAACATGGAGTAATGTGTTGACTATATTTGTAAAATCCTCTTCTCCCTGGAAATGGGCTTCTTGCATGACAATATCATTAACAAATTAGGTCTGTTGATAGTTATATTGACAATTTATAATCCTTGACTCTTAAAATCTTTAGTGTAGTATTTGAAAATTTTGAATTTTTTTGCTATGCACTAAGGTGTAGTTTTTCCTTGTCTCCACATTACTCTTCACTCACAAAAAGTATGTAATATGGTTACAGTCTTTAAAAAATCAGGTGTAATGATTGGAATGGGCTTCTTTCACAACAATATCATTAGCAAATTTTTGGTGTAATCACTATAATATTGACAATTTTTAATCCTTGACTCATAAAGTCTCTACGTTACTTTTTTAATCACAAAACATGGAGTAATGTGTTAACAATCTTTGTAAAATCCTCTTCTCCGCTTCTTGCATGAGAGTATCATCAAAAAATTAGGTGTAGTGATTGTGATATCAACATTTGACAATTACGAGTATCAAAGACTAAAGAGGCGGAATTCTATTACTTTTTATCGTATATTGTTAGTTTTGGGGAACTCTTCTTTTTGGTCAAGCTTATTTAACGTTTAGAATCTTTATGGAATGTTTGGATCATTGTTTTCATGACCCATTTGCAAGAATAGTCATGCTGTGCATATTCCATAAAGTTGCATGCAGCTTCATGTGAGGAGAAATTATATTACTGTTTTTGTTATGTATTAATTTTTTGCTAATGGATTTTTTTGCTTGGCCAGCCTCTAATTTTATGGATCTTCCATAGCATGCTTTTCAATCTTTGTTTTTGTGTTCCATTTGCACTTTAAACTCATACACCCATTGTAATATTAGAAATGTGTTTTATACTCTCTTTCATTGTACCGGTGGCTTCAATTATGAAAAATGCAAACTTTTGAAGAATGGGAATGTTTTGGAAAATTCTCCCTTAAATATCTGGTCTATATGACCTCCATTTATGAAATATGGAGAGTTGTGTATTTAGTATTTTCAAAATCCTTGGTTCTCTAGAAAATTACTTTTATTAGTTGTGTATTTTAGAGATGAAGATTAATCATGAGGTGAAATTCGATTATAAATTTTTCATATATGTCTTGCATTTTTGCTAATGGAAAATTTGCTTGGTTATCCAAATATTAGGGGTCTTCCATAGCATATTTTTGATTGTTATTTATGTGCTCTGTTTTTAAAGGATGTGGGTGTCTTCATTTTTAAGTCATAGTAATAGTAGTGAGATCCACTAAAAAGAATACGTGGACTTAGGTGCTTGCAAATTCTTTTATTGCAAGGTGAAAGTTTCTTTTTAGCTGTGTTTGTAGCTTAGCTGTTTATATGCTTTTCTTTTTGAGTTATAAGCTAACAAGCTAGGCTTGCTAGTTTGTTGTTTTGGTTTAAGTTGCATGCTCTAAGATAGTTAAGAAAACTAGTCTTAACACCTAGCAACACACCTCAAATTTTTTTTCCTAGGTCCTATAGGTTGTGGTGAGTCCTCCTTGTATTCTTGTACTTTGTATAGTTAGACCCTCCTTGCCAAGATATTTGCACATATTTTAGTTCTTTCACCTACATTTTGGCATGCATTCTTGTGACTATCAAGACAAAGGTTTACTTTCACATAGACACCAAAGGTTGGAGGTTGAGCTTAACGAGTCTCATTGACATCTTAAAAAAGGAAACCTCAGTCTCCTTTCCATCCTTCTAACATGAGCTTCTCCCTTCTATCATGACCTCACCTTGTAGTGAGTGGGTTGGGCTTCTTGATCTTGAACATGATACATTGTCTCCTCCCCCTCTATGAGAGCTACCACTTGAAGGCACAAACATCAAATCTACCACATGATTATTAAGATTGCAATAGATTTATGCATGATGACAATTGATGATCCCTTTCTAGTGATTGAGCTAGTTTCCATTCACATTCAAAAATGCCTTCACCTCCCATGGTCAACATAGGAGTCGAGCTCTCTCCCTTAGTATGGCAACCCTCCCTTTCCTTTCAGGAAAGCACCAAGATCCTCATTGGAAGTAGTTGCATAAGGGTAATGAGTATCATTGAAAGCACTTGAACCAATCTCCCACTTGGTCTATGATTATATCTACATGCAATGTTGAGGTGATGATCATTTGTGTCATATAGATCTTTTGGAGGCTTACCACTACATTGATCATCTTGAATAGAGTATTGGTCTCATCATGATGTATGAAATCCATCTCCTAGGAGGCTTTCCCTTGACGAGCATTCTTGAGGCAACCTTCACTTGGTGGCCCTCTCCTAAGGATAATTCTCTCCCTCACTAACGAGATCCTCCATTGTCTTTTGGGAGAGTATGGAGACTCTCTTCTCACATAGGCAACTTGAGAGATCATGTACACTCACATATAGGGGGCATGAGTCATTGAAATCACTTGCCCTGATCTCCTACCAAGTCCATGATTGTGTTTTCATGCAATGATGAAGATGATCATCATCAATATGTCATATGGATCTTTGGGAGGATTCTCACATAGACATATCATGAGCACTTGCATAGAAGTATCATGAGTCTCACTTAGAGCACCTAAATTGACCTCCTAACTAGTCTATGATTACATCTATGTGCAATGATGATGATGATTTATCATTCTCGTTGTGTATGAGATCCATATACTAGGAGGCTTTCTCCTTGATGACTATCATGAGTCTCATTTAGAGCACTTGAATTGGCCTCCTACTTGGTCTTTGATTGCATTTACATGCGATGATGAGGATGATTGCCATTCCCATTGTGTATGAGTTTCATCTCCTAGGAGGCCTTATCGATAATTATTGTCAAGGTAACCTTCACCTAGAAGGCCTCCTTGTTGCTATTAGGAATACAGTCACCATTCGAGAGATTATGTAGGGGACCTATTCCCTATCTCAAGCCTCAAGATACCTGTTGTGACCTTTTTCACACATCGCCCCATTCAAGATGGGGACCCCTAATTTTTGCTCCATTCTTGTCATTTTGGCTTTGGTTTTTGGTCTCTCTCTCTCTGTCTGTCTCTTTTCTGATGGTCTACTTTCTGGGGACGTTCCCGTCAGTGAGCTTTAACATGAAAACTGGCCGAGTCTAAAATTAGGGTTTCATTGTTTCTGGTCAGTCCAAGGTCAAGTAGAGTCAGTAAATTGAAAATTGAACTTAACGTTGTTGTCAGCAGACATCCAGCAGGCTTTTAGCAGATTTTCATCAAATTCTGAGGTACTTACTATTTTTAGTAAGTGTGAAATTACAGGCAATCTGTCAGCTATTTTGAAATTCCGACGATCACACTGCGTTCAGAGCATATCAGGCTGCTCGCGTGCAAAATTTGAGCAAAAACCGACGACTTACTATTTTTAGCAGTCCGGCTTCCGGAGCAAATTTCAGGGTGCAGATGCAGAATTTTTCTTGCATGTCTGCATATTCCTTCTGGTTTTTCGAGACCTTCGCGATGACGTAACATGCAAGACGGCGACCACTTTCAGATTCAAATTTTATATTATTTTTAGGGTTTGTATGTCGAGGTTTCTTTGCACGTCGTGATTCCCGATGGGTCAGAGCTCACATGGTGTGACATGCAATATGATTCTCACCAAGAAGGAACCTATATTTTTATAGTAATCCTAAGAACGCTTCCCAGTTAGCCTGTGAGATTCAATGAGTCGAATGCAGTGTCAGTAAACGAGCAAACAGAGTTCATTTGGGACGCATGCAAAGCAAATTAGGGTTTCCAGCTTCAGAGCCTAAAAATAGGCATCAAAAGTCAAAATCTTCAAAATCCGGTGTAAACCACCGCGATCAGCGTCCTTCAGGCTATCTGTTGGTGAAATTTCAAGTCAAACGAAGCACTTACTATTTATAGTAAGTCAAATTGGAAACTGGCTAAAAATAGTAAATCAAGTGCATGCGTCAGTGTCAGCCAACAGGTCACGTGGTGAGGAGCGCCTCATTCAAATTTCATTCAAATCGGAGCTGTGGAGGTACCAGAAACGAGAGGTTACTATAAATAGCAAAACACTTCTCAAAATGTGCTATTTTTAGTAAGTCAGCTCAAAATGGCAATGTCAACAGGCTAACCAGGTCATGAAGGTCCAGTGGTCAAAATTTCAGGGCAATCTGAGCTTTCGAAGTTTGAGAATCAGAGGATTTACTATAAATAGTAGAGGCATGAACGCTAGCAGAAGAAGGTAAAAATGTCTAAGTCTGGAACTTCATCCAGAAGACATGGCAAAATGCGCCAGCTAGTGAGGAGGCATAAAAAAATTTCTAAGTATGAGGTATATCCTTCACACAGGGCAAAATGCGCCCAAGATGCAAAAAGTCCAAGAAAAGTCAAAGAGGTTCATCCTTCAACCATGCTAAAATGCGCCCACTTTGAAAGAGTTATAGCAAAAATTTTCTAAGTGTTGGAAGCATCCTCCATCACCCTTCATTTGCGCCCATCCTCCATCAAGTGGGAAATGCGCCCAACAGCAAGCTGGTCAAAGGAAGTCAAAAGTTTTTGTCCTCCTCTATGCCTCAAATGCGCCCAAATGTATGCATGTGAGGACAAAGGAACGGAAGGTGAAGAGTCACCCAGGGGGCGTTGTAAGGAGTTTATCCACTAGCCATGTCTAAATGCGCCCAGCAAGCAGAAAGGTCAAAGGGTCAACAAGTTTCGTCCTCCTACATGGGCAAAATGCGCCCAAAAGCTGCCATGTGAAGACAAAATACCAAAAACGTTGGGAGTTTCATCCTCCATGCATGCTGAAATGCGCCCACATTTGAAGTCAACAAGTCAAAAAGGAAGGCGTTAGAGACTTTCATCCTCCACCCCATGCAATATGCGCCCATCCTCTTCAACATAAGAAATGCGCCCATGTTTAGCAAGAAAGTCAAAGAGTCAAAGGAATTTCATCCTCCTACATGCCTAGAATGCGCCCATCCCCTTCTAAGTGTTGAATGCGCCAAGATGTAAGGTGAGAATGGTGAAACAAAAGAGTTAAGGCGTTGAAAATAAAGGTGGTGAAAATAAGGAGTTACCAAGGCGTTGGAGTTATTCTTTCCAAATGTGCTAGGCGCCATGCAAGGTGTGAAGTAAAGGGGAGGTAAATATTGTTGGGCGTTTGAAAAATACTCACCTTCAAGTGTGATGCTAGGCATGTGAAGTGTGAAGATAAAATGCTAGGCGCCAGGGGTGATGAAAGTGAGAAGGTGTTAGAAAATTTCCTAAGACATGTGAGGTGTTAAAATTTTCTAAGGCGTGGTGAAGAAGTATGTATGGGATGATTTTTTTTTTTTTTTTTTTTTAAATTTTTTCTAAGACGTTGGAATATTGCCTTTCAAGTGTGAAGTTAAATACGAAGTGGTGGCTAGAAAATAAAATGTGCCAGGCGCCTCTATGAATGAAATTTTTTTTCTAAAATGAAGTTGATAAAATTTTCCCCACTGGCGAATGAAACAAAATTTCCAAGGCAAAATTTCCAAGATGCTTTAAAATTTTTCTAAGGCAAAATATTTTCTTCCTTAGAAAAATGCCTAAGTCTGGAAAGGTGATGGAATTTTCCTGAGGCACGAGATGAGTTGCCAGAGATGAAGTCAGTGATTGCCAGCTGCACAGAATTGATACAAATTTTCCAAGTCAGAGCAAAATTCTCAGAGGGGATCGAAGAACGAGGGAAAAATTGTTGAAAGAATAATTTTCTAAGGTTTAAAATTCAAGAAAATAAAATGAACCCGTTCGTTGTGCACCCATGAGTTCGGCGCGTTCTGGAGAAAATTTTCTTCTGGGTATTGAAGATTATCGATGAGGAATGGATTTTAGGGTCTTCCACAGCTTGTCAAGGATTCTGGGATGAAGATTTTAAATGGGCACTAGGTTGATGAGTTTTCCTAAGGGAAACTCAAAAATTTTCTAAGGCAAAATGAGGAAAATGTGATTTCAAGGTGAAATTCTCCAGACGATGAACTTGAAAGAAACTGCCTAGGTAAATTTGCTTATATCCCTCGTGAATAAAATCGAAGTTGTCCGAGCTCCAGCAGGTGAAATGAATTTCTTGAAGATGCAGTTGAAGATGATACGCCTTTGAAGAAGATGGATTAAAATTTGGCTAAGGCATGAGGAATCATGAAGAAGGCAAAAGTTGGCTAGTGAAAACGATGAGCCCTTGAAGATCAAAGTGCTAGAATCAGGTAAGTAAGTTGAATTTATATTATGAAATGATCTGATGCTTCTCTCCTTGCTTGTTTTGCAGGAGGAACGTTGAAGCCTGAGCACGATGTCTGGAAGTGGAAGCACGATGAAGATGAGTTTCAATCTCGAAGGAGGAAAATTTGCAAGAAAATGGCTAAGTGTTAAGACTTAGTATAACTCAAAGTGACGAAGATGAAGACCCTCAAGTGGAAGAAATCAAAGAACAACGCCAAGGAAGAAGATCGAGAGCAGTGTGAACGCGTCTACAAATGGAATCTTCTACAAGGATGATGGTGGACATTATGGCGCATTTATTACCCCACTCTCCTCTGTGGCAGTTTTAGGGCAATATTATTTAGGGTCGAGGTGCACGATTCCTCGGGCCACTCTATTGATTGTAACCCCAGTCGCCTTTGGGACTCTGGCTAGCTATAAAGGGGAGTCCCCCCATTTGTAATCTTCACTAGAGTAGAGTGAACTGAGTAGACATTGAGAGCATTAGAGCCAGATAGTGTAGCATTGTAGAGCATTTTGCATCATTTGGAGTTGTTAAGTTTTCCTTTGAAAACTTTTGAGGAGATTGTTGTGTAACACATTTTATGATAATAGATCTTTTCATTGATGATGGAATTCGCCTTGTCATGAAATGCTAGCAAGGTTTCTTCTTCCTTTCGTATCCAAGTAGATTAAATTCATGCAAGTAGCATACTTTGGTGTGTGATGTTTTATTGAGATAGCTTCGCTTTATTCCATACCACTAGCGGCTTGTTGATGATAAGTTCGCCTTGTGTGGTCGACTGGAGATTATTTTGTGTTTAACTTCAATTGTGATTTATATGCTTATATGCGTCGTTGTGATGGTGTATGCATGTTAAGTCATAATTTGAACATCTTTGCTATTTCCCTTGAAGATTGCACCGATTTTACTGAGGCTGTCCGACGTGAGGCTAGGTGAAAT